>QANU01087269.1:25298-62356 GCA_003254905.1 Nissolia schottii
TTTTTTTTTTTTTGCGAAAATAAAAGAAAACTCAAGAAAAATGAAGGTGCACAGTGTTTGAAATGAGAGAAAATGAAAGAAAATGAAAAGGAAAAAAAATTGGAAAAAAATTGAGGTGCGGAAGCTTCAAGGTGGATGCCATGGCTCTGATACCATGTTGAAATCCATGGTACCAGGAGAGAAAAGAGAGAAAATAAAACTGAATGTGCAAAATGAAATTGAGAGAATGAGAAAGTTGGTACCAATTACAAGTAGTGTAGGCCTATATATAGGCTCTTGATAAACCACTAACAATTAGCTAATTAGCTATCATCTATATATTCTAATATTGAGTGTGCTCCTCTGGACTGGACATATGCTGGATCCCTGATATAAAAAGAAAAAAAAAAACTTTGAATCGATTCTCTGCAATGTGATTAAACTAGAATAAATGCTCAAATTAGGTCCACTAAAGAACTTAATTATTGTACTTGAAGACAATAGCAGTTTTTATTTAGAAGAGTTTGATTGAAGGAATTGGTCAACAACATGCAATAGGGGATTATAGATTTCATTATTTTGCTTATTTATTGTGACCATGCATCAACCTTCACAGAACGATGATCCTTTACAGCGTTCACTATTGTAGAATGGATACAAATAAGTTATATAACCATTTATCAGTCTTTTGGTAATGGTAAATGTAAAAATTCTCCAAATAAGTTTTAAAAAGTTTCTCCCCTGCATATATTATTCACTTAACTCATATTTAATCATTGTAAAACTTAATTCTCAAACTTAAAACCCCAACATGATCAACTCTCACATCTCCTTTATAGTTCTGTTTTCTATATTACTATCACAACACACTTTTATAATCTAAACGGCACAGAATTGAAGCTTATGAATAAACCGCATTATAATATGAATCTAAATTGTCAAATCAAATATTGCAGTGAGGTTTGTGATAGAGTGAAACCCTAGTTTTTAAAGATAAAAGTCTCATCATTTTCATTCTTACAAAGGACATGTCACCAATATTGCCCATCAATAATTAAAAAAAGTTTGGCATTTCACATGCCCATGCCCGCGAGGTAAATATCATCTTCTACAACATTTTTTTTTGTCAAATTTTAAAACTAAATTTATCAAATTTGGTTATCATTTCATAATAAAATATAACATATTGATGTGTTATATGACATAATATGATAAATTAATATTTTTTAATATAATATTTAGAGAGAAGTGTATCGTAAGATTAAATAGTTTGTAAATCTTTAAACTTCTTATAAGTTGATTCTTTTAATGATTTGATTACTGAAAATTTTGACAAAATCATATAAAAATCATAAAAAATAAAGAAATTTTTTAAAATAGAATATTTATTCTATGGAACACATGAAAAATCATCATAAAAAAATGGCACACTACTTTAATTTTTTTTGGGGGCGTCAATAGAAACGAGACTAATTAAGTCCTAATCTAGGTAGGAACTAATTTGATGACATTTTTTATGATAAACTGATGGAATTTTGCATTATTGAAAGACTAAATTATACCAAATTTTTTTAAAGGAACTAAATTACTTGTATAATAGTTTTTAACCCCTTTTAGAGACAAGTAATGAGTGTCTATCTTTGGAGAACTATAATAAAGGATTACTCTATTATTTTATGGTAACATAAAGGTTTTACTCTACTATTACTATGACTAAAAGAAAATAAATAAAAAATATTAAAAAAAAAGGAAATTATATTAAAGTATCATTTCATTGATAGTTTAGAAGAGTACGTTTCGCATGATTGATTCATAAGAACGCGTTAATTAAAAAAAGAAATATGAAAGAATATTGCAAATTGAAAAAAATAGAAAAAAAGAAGGATTCCTCTGTGTTGGGAACCCATCACCAAATTTTATTGGATGGAATCTGTTTTCAATTTGTACCTTTGCTTTCGGAGAAGGTAGAAACGAAGCAACTAGGAAGGTAGCGCCATTAAATAACAAAAAAAAAAGGACATTGCAACAAATAAATGAATAAATTCTCTTAAAAAATTGAAGCATCAAAAGATATTTTTCTGATTCACCATTATTGGAAGATAACTATGCATTAATTTTTGTAGAAGAAACCAAAAAAATTCTACTTAAAGCTACGCGGAATATTTACCGTACCACCACGCAAAGATTAAACCAATTTTACGCTTTGAGTACTGATCAGTGGAAACCTCCTAGAAGCTACAGTGAAATTTCATCGGCAATGCCCTTCATTGACAACCCATTGACCATGTTCAAATGAAAGTAGTATAAATGTAATTCATCCCTCTCTTATACACAATCCTATTAATTTGTCTTCTTGTGCCTTCAAATCCTACATACCCAATTCTAATTTTTTTTTTCTGTTCTAATCAAGTGATTGCATACAACATACTCACGTGTTATTGACCATGATTGACCAAGAGTGTTTACGTACCCAGACATGCAAGAAAAGGTGGAGGATGGCTTTCACCGCCATCTCTTTCGTTAAGGCTCTTCTTGTTATGTCAAAGAAAGCCTTTGACATGAAATCCAATGGGCTTTTTCGCTCCTTCTCATATGTGGCCATTGCTGTGGGGCCTGAGGAGCAGAATGAACATGACAAACCCCTTCATCAGTTTGTCAACGTTGATCCCAAATTGCTCAGTGACATGGTGAGGAAAATTCATAAATACTTCAAAATCAGAGGTGTAATCGTATTATATATATCATTCATATTTGATACTATATCTAAATTTTTTTAGTGAATGCCTATTATTTTTAAAGTTTTGTTATTTCAAAATTTTCAAGATAAAAATCAAATTTGTGGAACATCAGTCACTTTTTTTAGTCATATCGTTGTTATTTTTAATATTTGTTCATATTTATCTCTTTTATTATATTAACTGTTGTTGTACCCGTACTTTTTTTGCATTTATAAATTATCGTATTCATGTATCGTATCATAATAATCATATAATACTTAATACTTGCCCCCGTGCTTATGCAATTTTTAGGTGAGGGAGAAGAAGATAGAGCCTGTGACCCAGTTTGGAGGGGTGAAGGAAGTAGCTGCACTTCTTCACACTGACATGAAAGATGGAATCAGAGACAATCTGGCTGACATTGATCACAGGAAGGATGTCTTTGGGGCCAACGTGTTCCACAAACCCCCACTCAAAGGATTTCTTTCCTTTGTGCTGGAAGCTTTCAAAGACACAACTATTATTATACTCTTGGTTTGTGCTGTGGTCTCCCTTGGCTTTGGCATCAAGCAACATGGGTGGAAAGATGGATGGTATGATGGTGGCAGCATCATTGTGGCTGTTGTTCTTGTTATTGTTGTCTCCTCTGTGAGCAACTTCAAGCAATCAAGACAATTTGGGAAGCTTTCTGCAAAGAGTACCGACATCAGAGTTGAAGTGGTTAGAGGCGGCAGACGCCAAACTGTATCGATCTTCGATGTGGTGGTTGGTGACATTGTGTTCTTGAAGATTGGTGATCAGGTTCCAGCAGATGGTTTGTTCTTGGAAGGGCATTCCTTGAAGGTGGATGAGTCTAGTATGACAGGAGAAAGTGACCATGTGGAAGTGAATGGTGATTCAAACCCTTTCTTGCTCTGTGGCACAAAGGTGAGTAATGGCTTTGCTTGCATGATTGTTACTTCTGTTGGGATGAACACTGCATGGGGTGAAATGATGAGCTCAGTGGCCAGAGAACTAGATGAGGAGACACCTCTTCAGTCGCGCCTCAACAAGTTAACTTCTGCTATAGGAAAAATTGGTTTGCTAGTAGCTGCTCTTGTTCTAGTGGTTTCCTTGATCCGTTACTTCACAGGAAGCACAAGAGATGACACGGGGGACCGCGAATTCCGCGGGAGCAAGACCAAGTTTGATGATGTGATGAATGCAGTAGTGGGAATCGTTGCTGCGGCAGTCACAATTGTTGTGGTGGCAATCCCAGAAGGGCTTCCTCTGGCTGTTACTCTCACTCTGGCTTGTTCCATGAAGAAGATGATGAGGGACAATGCCATGGTTCGGAAAATCTCTGCTTGTGAGACAATGGGTTCAGCAACTACAATCTGCACTGACAAAACAGGTATTACGACTACTAAGAAAAATAGTAACAGCAATTTGAATTACAAATTACAGTATAACACAATAATTTCCTAACTCTCTAACTCTTATAACAGGCACACTTACTTTGAACGAGATGAAGGTCACGGAAGTTTGGATTGGGAAAGAAGCAATTGCTGAATGTGGCTATTTGGCATCAAATGTAGTGCAGTTCCTGCAAGAAGGAATTGGTTTGAACACCACCGGAAGTGTTTACCAGCCCCATCCCACCTCGCTTCCTGAGATATCAGGTAGTCCAACTGAGAAAGCACTACTCTCCTGGGCCGTGCAGGATTTGGGAATGAACATTGAGGAAGTGAAGCAGCACTGTGAGATACTTCATGTAGAGACATTCAACTCTGAGAATAAGAGAAGTGGAGTTCTGATGAGGGATAAGAGAGGAGGAGCTGTTCTTCATCACGCTCACTGGAAGGGAGCTGCTGAGATGATACTGGCAATGTGTTCAACTTATTATGATCAAACAGGGAAACTCATGATCATCGATGACGGCGAAAGAGTTCAGATTGAGAACATCATCAAGGGCATGGCAGCAAAAAGCTTGAGATGCATTGCCTTTGCCCAAAAGAGCGGCACAGAGAACGAAACTCTTGAAGGGACAGAGCTAACATTGTTGGGAGTACTTGGATTGAAAGATCCTTGCAGACCAGGAGTTGAAGCCGCGGTCGAATCATGCAAGAATGCTGGAGTGAAGATCAAGATGATCACAGGGGACAATGTGCATACAGCAAGGGCAATAGCCTCCGAATGCGGGATCCTTCTTCCAAGCGAAGAAGTCGACGATGAAGAGGCGGTGGTCGAAGGCTTTCAATTCAGAAGCTACTCACATGAGGAAAGAATGCAAAAGATCGACAAAATCAGGGTCATGGCAAGATCATCCCCATTTGACAAGCTTCTGATGGTTCAATGCCTGAAGCAGAAGGGTCACGTGGTGGCGGTCACAGGCGACGGCACAAACGATGCGCCGGCTCTAAAAGAGGCAGATATAGGTCTCTCCATGGGAATGCAAGGCACTGAAGTTGCAAAAGAGAGCTCAGATATCATCATCTTAGATGACAACTTCACCTCTGTGGTCACGGTGCTAAGGTGGGGAAGGTGTGTGTACACAAACATCCAGAAATTCATTCAGTTTCAGCTCACTGTCAATGTCGCCGCGCTTGTCATCAACTTCGTCGCCGCGGTTTCTTCCGGTAAGGTCCCTCTGTCAGCCGTGCAACTTTTGTGGGTGAACCTGATCATGGACACACTCGGAGCATTGGCATTGGCCACCGAACAGCCAACCGATGATCTCATGGAGGCGCCGCCGGTGGGACGATCCGAGCCGCTCATAACCAGAGTCATGTGGAGGAACCTCATCTCACAGGCATTTTATCAAACACTTGTGCTGCTGGTTTTACAATTCAAGGGGAAGTCGATCTTTGATGTGAATGAGAGGGTGAAGAACACCCTTATCTTCAATGCCTTTGTCCTGTGCCAGGTGTTCAATGAGTTCAATGCGAGGAAGCTTGAGAAGAAGAACATATTTGTGGGGCTTTCTAAGAATAAGCTGTTTATAGCAATTGTGGGAATGACTGTGACTCTTCAGCTTGTGATGGTGGAGTTTCTGAGCAAATTTGCCAACACTGAGAGGCTGACTTGGGAGCAGTGGGGTGTTTGCGTTGCCATTGGCTCTTTGTCTTGGCCGATTGGTCTGCTAGTAAAGTTTATCCCTGTGGTTAATTTTAAGTAAGCAACCTGGGAGTGATTTTAAATATTTTACTGTTTAAGATGCTAAGCTAAGCTAAGCTAGCTATCTAGCTGGTTATTTTTTATTGTATATGGTGCTCTAGTAATTCAAAGATTTCTATGCGGATTAATAATAGTATTATTATTATTATGGGATATGGTTTGTTGCCTTCTAAGTTTATCCAATACACATACCTTAAGCTCACATTTATTTACTTAGATAAAACATAAATATTGAGACATAAAGATAAAATATTTGTTTATTTATTGAGACAGACACAAGAATTTATCTTACGACAAGACACATGCCACAACCAGTATTAAGATAATATATATTTTTTTATTAAATTAATGTAATAAGAATATTTTAAGTTATTTCAAATGTATTTTCTTTTTTTATTTCTATAAAACTAAACAAAATATAAATACAAATAAATTTATCTTGTATAATGTCACTAAATAAAATATAAGACTTCTTCTTATTTTTTATTTTGTCTTCGTGTTAGTTCTCCGTTAACAACTAAATGAAAAAAATACTTGTCACTCTTTTCATTCTCAATAACTTTTAGTGTTATTTAGGGCTTTTAGTATTCTTTTAGGCCCACATAAAAAACTAATATTTTGGGCCGAATGTAGAGGAGGCCTAGAGAGGGTTTAGGCATGTCTGATGGGACTATGAGGATTCACCGCCATTATGCGGTCCATAAAGGCGGACAAATAAAAAGCAAGAGAAGTCACGACCTAGTGTTGGGGAATTGAATAGAGTTTGGTGTTGGAGATTGAAAGCGGAGTTGAAGATGGCGGGGATGGGAGATGGGTACGTGGGGACGGCGCAAGACGCCGTGAGGATAAGACGGCTGGAGAAGCAGAGAGAAGCGGAGCGTCGCAAAATCCAAGAGCTCAAAACCAAGTCCGCCTCCTCCAACGGCCAACCCGGTCTCCTCCAATTCGGCTCGAGCACTTCCGAGGTCCCAATCACCACTTTTTTTCCTTTCTCTTTTGATTGTTTTTTTTTTCCTTTAATTTTCGAAACTGATTGTAATGAATGGGTCTTTGTTTCAGATTCTAGAGACTGCATTTAAGAACGAAACTGTTGGTCTCGTCACCAGAGAGCAGTATGTTGAGAAGGTAAATATCAACATCAATCAATCAATGTTATTTCCTGGGTGTACGATGAGTTAGGTTGGGTAACTCGTCCTCGGGTCAATGGAGTCGGATTATTTTTAAAATATTAGAAAACCCTAAAGATATCCTGATTAATCGGCCACTCGTTGGACGAGTCGACTCGAGATGGGGACTCTACTCATTCTACTCATAATTTTATCTGAAAAATATATCTCGAATTAGTCGACTTACACCCCTAGTGATTTCTATCATTTCTGTTTTGGTGTCTAATGGAATGGCGTGTTTGTTCTTTATGCAGAGGGTTACTATTCAGAGCAAGATAGAGGAGGAAGAAAAGGAGAAACTTCTAAAGCAACTGCAAGAGTATGTTGTGATTGTCTCTGTGTGTGTTTCGCTTGTTCAATTATCTCTTGTGATCATCATTGTTAATCCTCCCTCCCTATTATTAAAACAGGGAGGAGGAGCTTCAGTTGCAGAAGCGTAAAAAGAGGAAGATTAAGGGCAATTCTCGATTGTCATTTGCTGAGGATTTTGAGAACGACGAAGCTGAAGAGGAGGACGAGGAGGCGCAAAATAGTAAGCGCTAAGCACCTTTGCAAGTTGCAACCACTCTTTACCTCTCTTGTTCTCTCTCATGTTTTTGTTTCAAATGGTAGTGATCTTGTTCATTTATCGATGTGATGACTCTGTTACCTATTCCCCTCACTGTTTTGATATGGAATCGTGAATGATGTTTACTGCAATGTTTTTCCGGAAACGTTGAAGTTTCAAAGAGCTTTAAATTGTTATTTGTTTCTCTATTTATTTTAGTTTACGAAAAATTGAACAGTTGAAGATGATTTCTTCTATTATATATTTTCTACTGTTCTTGGAATTCAAATTGATGACCCATTTTTTTAGCTGCTCCAATCTTTAAATATATTATGGAATATGGATATCTAGAGACATTAAATCTATTGGTGGTTTTCATTCTTCAAAAATAATGTTGATCTTTGTTCTGCTACGAACAGAGAATCTGGAAACAAATAGACTGAGGTGCGGTAAACTTGGTAAAGATCCTAGTGTTGAAACTAGCTTTCTACCTGACAGGTTTGGCTTCTCTCCTTTTTTCCTTCTCTCTAATTCTTTATTGTCTCCCTTCCCCCAATCCCCCTGTCCTTTCTTTATCGTGTATTGCCCTAACATTCGGGCATAGGAGTGCTGAGGATGGCTGTTCAGTGAGCGAGAGGCTGAGGAACAAGCTGAGCGTGAAAGGCTGGGCAAACAGTGGCTCCGTGAGCAGGAGCAAATTCGAAGTGAGTATGCTAACTCATTTACATTGTTTCTATTTTATTTTAACTCTTTATAAAACGTGAAGGGTTAAAAGGATAGTTTCTTGGAAATGTTTATCTTCACCAATGTGGTAACAAATTTTGCTTAATTACTTCTTCAGCCTAGCTTATGTCATGGTGATGCATAAAATAATTATATCTGGATAAAAGCCGGTGCTGTATTAAATCTGTTGAAAAGAGAAACAGAGATGGTGTGATGGAGTGGATCCTTTCAATTGAGGATTTAACATGATAGTGTCATGTGCTTAATCTCAACCATCCATATCAATTAAAAACAATCAACAGTCAAAAATAAAAGGGAGTGTTTATACTGGAAAAAAATTCCCTTCAATCTCCTCATCCTGTCTATTTCTTTTATTCGTCTTCTCCCACTTAATCTCCCCCATCCCTTCCACTGATGAAACCCACAATGCTTGCCTCTCCCAGAATATTTGGCCCTTACTTGATCCTAATCCATTAACCCAACTGTTATTCTTCATGACCCAAAAAAAAAAAAATTACATTTGTGTTGCAAGTATCATTGGCTAAGATAGATAGTTCTTCATGACCCCTGTCCTGTGGCCTTCATCCTCTTGCTTCGCGTTGGCGCTCAGCAGCTGCTTGTGGTAGGCACGGTGGTAGGCAGTGGCAGTCACACCTCATGACAACATAGTCGTGGCAGATGGCCAGAAAGAACTTGGCGGCAACGGCATAACCGTTGATGACGACGATGGTTGGCATCGGGAGCGACATGAGTGCCACTGTGACCAGCCGATGAGCCTCAGGGACTCAACCATTGAATGGCGGCGATCTACGGCGGCGGAGTCAGAATTGACAGTGCGGGCCTAGCCAAGGTCGAAACCGAAAGAGAAGGGCTTGCCGTTGGCAGTGGTGACGAGGAAAGAGCTGGGGCAGGCTGGAAGGCGAGGCAAGAGAGGTTTGAGCGGTGGTGGCTGAAGTGGGTTTCAATTTTGGGGAAATGGGGGAGAGAGAAGAAGAAAGGATGAGTCGAGTGGTATATAATTTTTCAGATGTAAAATTTTTATTTTTATTTCTAATCGTTGGATCTCATTTGATAATTATGGACGGTTGAGATTAAGCACATGAATCTGTCATGTTAAATCCTCAATTGAGAGGATCTACTCCCAATGAATACACAGACATAGTTACCTTAATTAAGCAATATAGCTTTACTTACAAGATATTGATAGGTTATACAATGAAGCTAGAGTCTAGCACCATTTACAACAAAATTGTTCCTTTTGTTTCAGACGAGCCTCTTCAAATTACATACAGCTATTGGGATGGAACTGGCCACAGGCGTGTGATCCAGGCAAGTAAATGCTGTCCGATTTGCCCTTGCTTTACAAGTTCATTAACTGAATTTATTATATAATATATTATATCATGGCATCTTAATGATTTTATGATATGACGATTCAGGCACGCAAGGGTGACACCATAGGAGATTTTCTTCGAGCAGTCCAACAGCAACTGGCTCCTGAATTCCGGGAGATTCGAACAACCTCTGTTGAAAATTTGCTATATGTGAAAGAAGACCTTATTATTCCTCATGTATGAACATGTAATTTGGTTATGATTTCATAAAGGCTGTGCGCAATTGCTATCTGATAAAAGTCTATTTTAATTAAATGATATCTGCTTACTTACCTGTTCTGATGTATATCACAGAGACACAGCTTCTATGACTTAATTGTGAACAAAGCTAGAGGCAAAAGTGGACCAGTATGTTTCTTATCTTTTTTTCTTCATATATTTGTTAATGGTTTCTTTCTTCTCTTTCAAAAGATGCTTCATTCGTCGTGATAAACCAATTTCAAATTCAAAGTGGTTTAAGAAAAAGATAATAGTAGTATTCTATTTCAAACTTTCTGCTTTCAGGGTGAGTTTCTTCTAACCCTCTAAATTGAACATGAAAATTTTCATTCAAAAAATATGTGAAGGCACGTCGGGGTGTTTTTTTATTTTTATTTTTATTTTTTGGTGAGGTGGTTTAGGTAGGGGTAGTGCCTGTTGGTTATAGTGTCTTGACTTGTTCAAATTACAACCCATGCTTAATAGAACAAAATCAAGTTGTGTTTTTTAAATTGCATTGTTCTCCATGCTGCCTTTTAACCTTACTGATAAGGCTAACTTATTACATGTTTCTTTCTTTTCCTCTCATAATCTTTTTTCCTTTTTATATCAACATTTGATCATGATTCTTCTTTGCTTATAATCTACAATGAACCTAACCTGTGGGATTTAGAAGTGAACTTTTGGTTGGTCATATGACTGGTCAATTGCACTTCAAAGTTTTCTCTTGTACTGTAAATCTCTACTAGTTTGCAGCTTTGACATTATTTATTGCTTTTCTATACAGCTTTTCCACTTCGATGTGCATGAGGATGTCCGAACAACTGCCGATGCCACTAAAGAGAAGGACGAGGTATGATTTCTGCCTGTTCATTACTGCCATTATTTTGAAATGTAAGTTTTATAAGGCTGTGAAAACATGATATGCATGTTTTGATTTTTGATTGTTCTAGTCAACGTCATTTCTGGGTTCTGGCTCAATTAACTTGTGTTTTTTTCCTTAACTTAAAAATAGTCCCATGCTGGGAAGGTCGTAGAAAGGCACTGGTATGAAAAGAACAAGCATATATTTCCTGCTTCAAGATGGGAGGTATACTCGTCTCTCTGGCTCTCTCTCTCTCTTCTGTGTTTGAACTTTGAAGTTCAAGTGCTTGTTTTTCTTTCTTCCTCTTCTGCCTCTTGGCTTAAGTGGTTTGAATAGTTCTTTGATATATCCCCATTAGGATAGGATCCTCGGAATGGGATGCTTAAATTTAACAACCTGCTGTTATGCTTATGATGTGCAGCTGTTTCTTGCATTAGCTTCTGATTCTGGTTATCATTCTTTTATCTTCTCTTGCAGATATATGATCCAACAAGGAAATGGGAGCGGTATACAATCCATGGGGATTGATTCGTGACTGCCACAACTTTCGCCTGCGTTTGCTGCCCGACTTTTATTTTATTTTCAGCTGAGCGTATTATGCCTCAGTCACACCTTAATGGTGTTACTTTACTATAATTAGTAATATCAACATTGGAAGTGAGTGACTTAACTTCTAGTATATTGTAAGCAACTCGGACAGTTTGTCAGATTTATATTACAGTGGAGACTGGCTGGCTTGGCATGCGAAATTTTGGGTATTGTAATGCACTACAAATTAAGAAAAAATTACCAACGAATGGTATATTTTTGTGCACACAGGACCCCCGTAAGAGTTAGGGTTTAGGGTTTTATGCTTATTATCTTCTCATCTTTCAATCGACATAAACGTGAATATTAGGATTTGAACTATCGGGATGAGAAAGGAGTTTAGAAAGCCATAAGATAAGAAAGCATTCACAAAGAGAGCGGCAATTCCTTTTATAGACGAGAGAAGAGCCTTCTACACAATGTTCACATAGGCTTGGATAAGACAATAAATACTTTAAATACACACCGCACACGTTACACACAACTTTCAGGAATGAATCATAGTTCAATATTTAGTATCAGATGACTGGGCATACATTATTATTGACACATAATACGTCACACTTCACTCTCTTGTACATGATTTTTGGCGTATGCTTTATTAAAGGTCATTTCTAGTTGGACTTAGGTGGATGACTTTATGATTAAGCCAGAGATTGAGACATCTACATTTATACATCTCCCTATCTTTAGGGTGTGTTTGCGAGTTAGGTTGTTGGAGGAAGGGGATTGGACATAATTTTTTAAAATTCAACTCGCAAACACATCCTTAAAGTACTTTCTTTGAAACCATGGACCTTCATCGAATTCAAACTCCTATGCAAGATTGATCTCGTCATCACTTTTGTGGTGGCTCTTTCGTTTGAATCTTGAGAGTCTTTGCATGCTTTGTACAATGCTTAAGCTTGGTTGTCCTTGCTACTATAAATTTGGGTTACTGAGGAGGAGGAACACGGTTAGCTCTCCGTGGAGTTTCAGTATTGAGCAGCAAAAGCATTTGGTGCGTTCCTTTTTTATTGGAATTATTATCAGTTTTTGTTTATGGTCGAATTGGAAATTTAGCAGTTAAAATTTAACTAGGGGATATTGTGAATGGGCCTGAAAAATATAGGTCCTATTGTTATTCAGCCCATTAAATGTGTGGAGTTAGGGTGATGTATCCATTACCAGAAACATTAAGAGGTTAGATATCTGGGAGGCCCATATGCCAGCAAGCGTTATAATAGAATCCTGTTCTTATTTTCCAAACCAAAAACCCTAGTGCTAGTGGTCACTGCACTGTTCTCCTCCTCCCGCACCAAAGGTTTCATTGCCGATTGATTATCCCATTTTCTAACCATGGTGAGTCCCAATCTCAGTTGAACCCTATCTCTTTGTGTTATTGTGCGTTTATGCGCTGATTGAATTATTGCTAATTGCAGGCAGATGTGGAGGTTGACGTTGCTGCAGGGCAGCCAAAGAAGAGAACGTTCAAGAAGTTCAGCTTCAGGGGCGTCGATCTCGACGCTCTTCTCGACATGTCCACCGATGAGTTGGTGAAGCTCTTTAGCGCTCGCGCTCGCAGAAGGTTCCAGAGGGGTCTCACCAGGAAGCCCATGGCCCTCATCAAGAAGCTCCGCAAGGCGGTAATTCTTTTAATCCCCATTATATTTCTCTTTTTTTTTGTTGTTGGTCGAAGAATTCGCATTTTACATGTTTAATCTTGAATTCTTAGCATGTGTGTCCAATTCTCATCATTTTCGGATTTTTTACTTTCATGATTTGCATTGGGATCTATGTTATTATGTATCTAGATGCAAATATTTTGAGATTTTCACTTGCTTTGTTGACAATTTCATACTATTCGGAAGTTCCCTTCGGTTCGGCTGAGCTGATTCTTTGGCTCGAATTAGCTTAATTTTTATGCACTTGTATGAAATTATGATAATGGGATACATTGAGTCTACATTATTAGTTAGGTTTCGATGGGGTTGGGGCTCAGTGTTTTGAAAGGCAAATTTTGCATGTTGGGTTTTTAGTTGGCTCATGGCTGAGGTTAATGTTGCTCTTGGGTCTTGGCTTAGGTTGTTCTTTGTTTGTTTTTTATTTTTTATTTTTTCGTTTTTGTTATCTATGCCACTATGGTCTCGGAGGGTTTTGTGCCTCGTGCTGGTTGAGTTAACTTTCTTGTTTCCATTATGCTTTTTTATAATATCCATTGGTGTAGATATTGATATGTCTAGATATGGTTTTCTACTCTATATTTATTATTAGTCGTATACATATGAAGAATATTGCTTGTCTCAGAGAATGAGAGCAACTATATCAACAAGAATTCTCATTTTTGAGACTAGTAAATTGCATTGCTATGTGTAGCAATTAGCATATCAAACTAGCCTGCTAAAGAAATTGTTTAAGCTAACTGCTGCTGGCAGCTAGTAAAATAGAAGTACTAATGTTGTATCTGTTAATCTGTGTACTTTTCTTCGTTTGCTAATTGATTCCCGTGTTTAATAAACCTTTCATTTTGATGATAGAAAAGGGAAGCACCACCAGGTGAGAAGCCAGAACCAGTTCGCACCCACCTCCGCAACATGATCATTGTGCCTGAGATGATCGGTAGCATTATTGGAGTGTACAATGGCAAGACATTCAACCAGGTTGAGATCAAGCCTGAGATGATTGGCCATTACCTGGCTGAGTTCTCAATCTCATACAAACCTGTCAAGCATGGTAGACCTGGTATTGGTGCTACTCACTCATCCAGGTTCATTCCTCTTAAGTGAAACTGTTCCGGGGAGCTCAGTTTCGTAGTTTGTAATGATTCTGAAGAAAACCCAAATACCTCTCCGATTTTGTTTGGAATTTAGCATTTTATTACTCAGTAGCGTTTCAATGTTTTGACACATGGTTTGTCATGACTTAATTCTATAGTATCAATCAATAGTTTTGCTGCTTTGGGTCATTGAATTTTATCGCTATGTTTCGTTTATTTACTTCACCGCGTTATGGGAATGGGAAGTTCATGCGTCTCTAATCAATATCAAGAGAATCCATTATACTAATTTACTCACTATCAAGGTACATTGATTTAAAAATTTAAAAATGGATCAAATGTCCAAGAGACTTACATTGTTGAACAGAGATAAAGGTTTTTGAATAATGTCAAAACTCATATCTGAACGATGTGTTGTTCAAAGTAGGGATGAAAAAAATTTCGACAAACCCATGATATCCAGGGGCAGCTATAGATGAAAGTGCGTGTAATTTTTGTAGTCACCGGGATGTGTATTCATATTTGTTAACTATTGTGTATGGATATATGGGTGTACAAATTGAGGGATTTTATTTATGGATATTTATTAATTATTTCTTAATTATATAGAATTATGTAAATATTTTTATTTATAAATTTATTGAATTTTTATTAAGTATTTTGTCAATTGAACTTGTGATTTGTAAGTATTGTAATATATTATACTTAATATTGATTTTTATAAAAAAAAATGTTTTGGATTTTTTTGCAAATCTCGGATACTCAGGGGATTCAAATGAATATCCCTGATGGATATGACTAGGGGTAAACTGAATATTACATATTAATATATAGAATTATGTAAATATTTTACTTATATAAATATAAAAGCCAGAAATTCCAATTCATTTTTATATACAAAGTGATTGGATTTTTATTATGTATTTTGTTAATTTAACGTACAATTTATCAATAGTAATATTGTAATATATTATATTTGATATTAATTTTTATAAAATTTTTGCAAATTTTGAATTTTTTGCAAATTTTGTGGATATCTATGGATATTCAGAGAAATTAAAATATTCACATGTACAGATAATAAGTATTATGAATATGGATGGGCATTGGAATCCCTAGTTTAAAGAATAATAATATATCTTTTTTACAGATATTCCTAAATATTTGATTGTTTTACATACTAAATAGAGTAACAAGTGCAATCGACTAAATTAAGAAGCAAATGTAATTCATGAATTGACATTTTTAAAAAGTATTGAAAAATTATTCTTTTATTATATTGGGGATTTGTTACTCTTCTTTTAAAACTCGTTGGGAGTGCAACTGTGCAAGCATGTCACAATAATAATATAAAGTTTTTTACCGCGTAGTAAAATGAATGAATTCAATTAATAAACAATTCGTTTAGCAGACGTAGCTATTGTAACATTTTCGTAAAAAAAACTATTGTAGCAATAAATAAAATTTAAGAAGTGAATGAGATGAAGTTAAAATCTAGGGGATATACTTTTAAAAAAACACAATTTTGGTTTGCTTAACACACTTTTGCCCCCCCTGTAAACACAAGATATAACCGCTGTAAATAAAATTTTAGGTGGCTTAACACTTTTTTTCAATAAATATTTTTGCCAAATCTTATAAAAAACACAATAATCATTAACTTAATGTTGATGAGTTGTTGCTAGTATAATTTTGTTTACACTAAAAATTTGCCAAGCTCTTACTTTCATCATCGAAACCAAAATAGAAAAAAAAATCCATTTGCTTGAAGTTCTAGCATATAGCAAACATATATTTAGATGATATTATAAGACTCTTTAACGTTAAAACATGTCAAAATTGCTCAAAATTCATTTGAATAAACTATAGTGTTATTATATATTGGTTTTATTTTTTTAATTTTTGTTGTCAAATGCTTTTTATAGTGTTGCCAAATAATAGGGAGAATAAATTGGTCTTAGCCAAATAATAGTAATGATAAATTAGTCTTTCTACACATTAATTTTATTTCCAAGACATGAGAAATAAAATACTTTTTACCAATGGGGTGAAAATGAAAATTGATAGAAACTTGGGTAAATAAATTTTTTTAAAATGATTTATTCTTGGGAATTAATTGTTATAACTTAAAACAAACGTAAGTATAAAACATTCCCAAGTCAACATTTTTAAGAATATTTAAATATGTCTTAAAACAAAAAAAAAACTATGAGATACGCATCAAAATTGATCTCAAAATTCATTTAAATAAACTATAACGTTATATACTATTTTTTTTAATCTTTTTTGGTATTTGAAGAGGCCTAAGCCCAAAAGAAACAAAGTCACAAAAGCAAGGGTGGAGGGAATTCTGGTCTTAGCGAACTTTATAATTTTGTTATCAAAAACTATTCATAGTGTTGATGTATAGTGTCCATTAAGGCAATCAGTGGCTCTTAAAGGCCCAAAGTAATGGTTGCAAAATCACAGAACAGAAGCCCAGCCCAGTTTTCAGGCTAGTGTTACGAGACCCAATATATAATCAAGAAGCTTTCTTGTTGTACAAAACCCTAGCTGCCGGCAACTCAGTTCTCTCTGCGTTCTCCTCCTTCGAGTTAGGGTTCGGCGCCGATTTACGTTTTCCAACCATGGTGAGTCCAACTCGGTCATCATTCCCATCTCTCTCCCTGTCATTTTTTATTACTTCTTCGTCTTGTTATTGATTTTGCGTTCATGCGCTGATTGAGTTATTGCGAATTGCAGGCAGATGTGGAGGTTGATGTTGCTGCAGGGCAGCCAAAGAAGAGAACGTTCAAGAAGTTCAGCTTCAGGGGCGTCGATCTCGACGCTCTTCTCGACATGTCCACCGATGAGTTGGTGAAGCTCTTTAGCGCTCGCGCCCGTAGAAGGTTCCAGAGGGGTCTTACCAGGAAGCCCATGGCCCTCATCAAGAAACTCCGCAAAGCGGTAATTCTTCTAATTCCTTCTCTCTCATCTCTCATCTCCCAAATCTTGAGATCTGATTCGCATTTTAAACCCTTCGATTTTTGAGGGTTTAGGGTTTCTACTTTGCGCTTTCGTTCGTTATATGTAGTGGATTGTTTAGTGTTTAGTGCTTTGCATTCAAAACGTTGGGAAGTTTGATTTCTATGCAATGCTATCGAAGTAAATATGTTATTATTATTCCATGATGTTAATGAGAGTTTTCTGTTGTTCATTTCGGTGTTTGCTTTGGTTATTCTATCCTTGGGGTTTTATTATTAATTTGGTCTGCGAGTGATTTTGATATAGTATCTTGTAATGCTAATATATATTAGTGTACTACACATTAGAATTTCACTTGTTTCAGACATGGATCATTGTTGTCAAAGCTTAGTTAAACAGAGTCTTATTTACTTGATATCTGACAAGTGAATTCATAATTTTGGTGGGCTCCAGATAAATTACTTGTTTGAAATTCTATACAACTTAACCACTGCTGGATAGCATTCTAGTGAATTAGTCATTTATTCATTTGCTAGATTGACTTGTAAATTATGATGTGTGAAGCAATATTTTTTTAATTTGATGCTTCTATGTTAATTTTGACAATTGTCTTTCAAAAAAAATTTTGTCGTATTGATTCACTTGTGTGCTTTGCTGGCTGGCATTCTAGTGAAGTAGTCATTTATTCATCTGACTTGTAACTGATTCATCTGTGTTCTAATGCTTTCATGTTGATCATAGAAAAGGGAGGCACCACCAGGTGAGAAGCCAGAACCAGTCCGCACCCACCTCCGCAACATGATCATTGTACCTGAGATGATTGGTAGCATTATTGGAGTGTACAATGGCAAGACCTTCAACCAGGTTGAGATCAAGCCTGAGATGATTGGCCATTACCTTGCTGAGTTCTCAATCTCATACAAACCTGTCAAGCATGGTAGACCTGGTATTGGTGCTACTCACTCCTCAAGGTTCATTCCTCTTAAGTGAAACTGTTCTTTGGAGGAAACATCTGTGGTTTGCATTGATGCCGGTGAAGACTCCAACCCCGAACAGATTTTGTTTGTTTTTAAGTTTTTCCTTGCTCTGTAGCTTGTTGATGTTATTTTTGACTCTTGGTTTATCATTATGACTCAGTTCTCTAGTATTTAGTTTGCTTTGGATTTGTCAGTTTATTGTTGTTATATTTGGTTTAGTGTACTCAGTTTATTTTAAATCTGGAAGCTTTTTTTGCTTCTATATCAAAATATCCTTTTTAACATATTTGTGATCATGCCTTTTCAGTGAAACATAGTCCATTTTTCCGGCAATGAATTATCGCTTGTTAGTATGTGCGATTTGAAAGGATGAGGGTATTCATTCCCAGTTTTTCTCATGAATGGGTTTCGTATCATGATGGGTTTAAATGTGGGTCATATTTGAATATACAATACTCCGAATTTGAATGTATAAGCCTTCACGGTTTTCGTATTCTTCCGCGTTGGCATCTTATCGGTGCGGTAAGGAGGCTACTGGCATTTTTAAAAATTAGTTTACCATCTTAGATCTCCTTTACTTAAATATATTAATTTTTAAAAATTAAATTTTAATCGTGTACAATTTGTTTAATGATTTGCACTCTTATTAATTTATGCAAGTTATTTTTGAGATACGATCGGCTAGAATCTGTAATCTATTTAAAGATCTCAAGAACTTTTTAAATGCGGTAATATTCTAGTATTCTAGAAGGAAGATTCAACGAGTGAAAATTTTGTCATGTGATAAAGTGTGATTTTTTTTATCAAAATAATGTTATATTAGTGTTAAAATTTGTCTCCCAACTTGAGTAGTTCTTTCAAACAGAAAATTATAAGAAAGCACATTATTTATTCATTAAACTACACACGAACACAGCGATAAACATTAGGTTGATATTTGAACTCTTAACTTTGTGTATATTGTTGAAGTCTCTCGTAAGTAGAGTAGAAATCTTTTGTACTTCATATTTTCTATATATTATTTAAAAATTGATCCGTTGAGTAAAAAAAGAAAAAAAGAAAAAAAGAAAGAAAGAAAGTTTGATCCTTCTGTGAGAAATTGAGAGCATTTTTACAAGAGGTGTTTATTGGAGAATTGGACACACCAAGAATATTTGGTTGTTTATGTATCCTAACCTGACTCCACGCGGAAATCTTAATCTAATTGTTAGTAAATCCATTAACAAGTTTTTCTTTCATAACAAATAAAAACGAAGAGGAAAAAAAGAAAAAAGAGAGAGAGAATCTATGGGAATGGAAAGAAAGTAGGGAAAGCGTAGTAGCGCCGTTATAGGAACCCTGCTCCAGAGCTGCTGCCAGAGTGCACCACCCTCTCTTCTGATTCTCATTTCACACACAGCGCACGCATGGCTGACCTCTCTTCCGTAACCGTCGGGGGAAAGGGCTCTTCTTTCTCTCCCTCCTCCCTCTCCGCCGTCGCCGCCTCCCGCTCTCACGTCCGCATCGACTCATCCGCCCTCGACAGGCTCTCCTCCTCGTCCTCCTCCTCAACGGCGTCGTTCAAGCACTCCATCTCCCTCCCCGACTTCCTCACCGTCCCCGAAACCCGAGCCTCCCTCCTCGTCCTCCTCAACAAGCTCCTCCTCACCTCCTCCTCCGCCATTCGCCCCATCCTCCCTCAACTCATCTCCGAGGCCCTCAATTCGAACCCCAACGCTTTCCGATTCGAAGACCTCGACGTCACCCAAGACGAGTTGCTCGTGCTCAGCAACGGTTCTTCCTCGCTGCTTGGGGTTTCGGCCCTTTTGGACCACCAATCCGCCGCATTGTCCGCGTTCTCCGATGTCGCGGCTGCCTTGTCCTGCGAGGCGTCGAAAGCCGACCTGGCAGCATTGAATTTGAAGGATTCCGGCGACGGCCACACATCCAAGGAGGAAGTTGGCGTCTCCAGCGATCTGACGGCTCTGCTCAACGGATCCAAGTTGGTTGGGAAGGTGAAGATTGGAGCGGTTGCCAGGGTTCCCAAGGTTCATGGGTCTTTGAGGGAGCAGGCGAAATTGGTGCACTCGAAGATGCGAGTGGAGTTGAATTCGGGGCTTAAATTGGCGGAAATTCAGGCTGGGAGTGGTGATGGCACGGAGCAGGCTGTGTCCACTGTGCTGCTGTCATTGGCGGTGGCACTGAGGGAGCTTGGTGAGTGTAGTTTTTCACGTGCTCGGAGTAATTTGGAGTCCATAGGTAGTGATAATCTGAAACGGCTTTGAACTTGGTTTTCAGTAAGGACTATGATAAGTTTGCACATGAAGTCAACGCGCTGTTGGGGCTTGTGTGGAAGATAGTTGCGTGGGAAGTTGTAACTGCAGTTGTGGTGCTGGATGCTGCTGAGCTGAATGGGAAGATCCAAGGGGTTCAGGGAGATGGAGAGAATTCAGAAGTAGACAAGAAGAAGAAAAAGAAGGTTGTCTTGGGGAAAGGAACTAGTTCAATTTTGCCGTTGATTAAGGACGGGGTGCAGAGTAAAAGAGGGAATGCTGTTGAGAATTCGGGGTTATTGGAGTCATGGGTATGGGATTTTCTATCATTTTTGGATTTTGCTGATCCCGAGTTCAATGGATTTTTATTGAAAGTAAAAGATATTGTAGAGAGCAATGAAAGCAGAAGACTACCCAAGATTCCTAAGGTAATTGATTCTCTCTACGTACTTAGGTTACAGATATGATTAACTTTGTGTTACTTAGGCATGTTATAATCTGCTTAACTTTTCTTCTTTTTTCTAGGCAAGGAGAAACTATATTTAACATTTTATTGTATTTATATCAATGTAATGCATTTGGCTGCTGCTATGAGGATTAAAATCATTCTCATTAAAAGAGCTGGCTGTTTGATCATTTACAGTATAGACACAACCTTAGCACTGGTATATGACAGGGATAGTTTTGATTTTTATTTTACCTTAAGGCATCTTACAAAGGGTGTAATTTTAAATCATATCATATCATATAATCTAATTCCGATGGCCTTATACTGTTGAACTAATATTAATTTATTTACTTGTACCTTTATGGCACTTAATGGTGCTGTCTATGGATAATTTCCTTGTTTTATGTTTGCTTCTGTTCATGGATGCGATGTGTTTGCTGGTTGTAGTCTTACCTTGACTATATATAACATATCAGGGGACTCGTGACTTCGCTAAAGAACAAATGACAATCAGAAAGAAAGCTTTCACAATTATAGAAGAAGTTTTCGAGAGGCATGGTGCCACGGCCTTGGATACTCCTGTCTTCGAATTGCGAGAAACTCTCATGGGAAAGTATGGAGAAGATTCAAAGTTGATTTATGATCTTGCTGATCAGGTACATTGCTTGTTCTTTTCTTTGCATTGACTTTGTTTATTTTATTTTTTTTCCTCTGGGTAAGAATATTTTTTGTGAGAATGAAACTACAGCATTCAAAAACCTTAGAAAAATGGATATTTCCTCCACTCTAGAATTTATACTGCTGCTATATCTGATCATTTTCTTGAATCCAGACTTACTCTTTCCTAAGACTTCCATCAGATGAGGGTTATCTGCCAGATTGATTTCTTTGGTTTCAAAATCCAAAGATAAATTTGAATTTTATTTCATGCTAACTTGTAATCAACTTGTGTGACAGGGTGGGGAGCTCTGTTCATTGAGGTATGACTTGACAGTCCCATTTGCTAGGTTTATGGCCATGAATGGTCTGGCTTCTTTAAAAAGGTACCAAATAGCTAAGGTCTACAGAAGAGACAATCCATCAAAGGGAAGATACCGTGAATTTTATCAATGCGACTTTGATATTGCTGGTCCATCTGAAAAAATGGCTCCAGACTTCGAGGTTGTTAGAGTTTTGACTGAACTGCTTGATAAGCTTGACATTGGGGAATATGAGGTAAATATTTGTAATCTTTATTCTTTAAAATCATTGGTTTTCTGAAATTGTAGAACTATCTACTGTGTCCATAATTTGATAAGTCACTATATTTTTAGATAGTGGTTATTGATGCAACAAATTTTCCGTACGTACTCCTATTGGTACTGTTAGGATATGTAGTACTATATGTGCTTATATATCAGGTTAGTATTAGTGTAAGCACGAGGTTTATATGCTTCATTTTACTTTGAAGTGCAAATTTTTAACATCATTGTTATCAAGTCTTCGCTTTGTCAATTATCAGGCTACCTGCTGGCTGATGTGGTCTTCGTGACACTATTGTTAAATCTGACTGGTTTTTCTCAACCATCTTTTGTGCTATAGTTTAAGTTTGTAATCCAAACCATTCTGTTCGGTGTGACTGGCAATTGACTCCGGGTTTCCAAACTCTTTTTGAAAATGTGTTCAGATTACACTATATGTGTTTATATGTGACCTTTTTCTTGTGAAATTTGTATGTTTTGCAGATAAAGTTGAATCATAGAAAGTTACTGGATGGTATGATGCAATTATGCGGAGTACCACCTGAAAAGTTTAGGACTATATGCTCAAGCATTGACAAGTTAGACAAACAGTCTTTTCAACAGATAAGAAAAGAAATGGTAAAGACATGTGATTCTGCTTTTGTCATTATAATTTTATTTGTTGGATGATCGAGTCTACTAATTATTTTGTGTGTAAACTGTTCCTTCTGCTGGACATTTTGAAGGTGTTACTGTTTACTACTAATTTAATTGTGTGTGTGTGTGTGATTTTTGCTTCATTAACTGGGGAAACATCTTTGGTTTGCTGATTGCTATCAATTTGTTCCCTTAACATTCTTTTGGTAGATCTTGTTGCTTAATTTATTGATGAGGCAGAAATCCAGTCACTGCCCAGTTACTTAATTGTACAGAAACGTTTTCTTTTGTGCTCTCTTTATCTTTGGCTATGGCTGGATTGTTGGAAAAGATTTATATTTTCTTTACATCGGCTTTCCATTCAGCAGATATTGGTAACTGTTGTCTGATGTATTGGAATTGGAAAATTACAAGGGAAAATAAAAGTAAAGAAAAAATGGTTATGCTGAACATATTAGTGTGTTTGACTTTTGAAAATGGTAATATTGTTTTTGCTTTTGTTTTTTCAATTTTGGATGGAAGCTAACTTATATGTCATCAATCTTGTGTGAGTACTGGAACCTACTTGAATATTGTGTGAGTTACATGATTGGATATTTTCATATATTCATTTTCCTGAGTCTAACTTGTTAACTAGGTTTAATTTTTGTTGGTATGCTTGTTCATATTTGGTATTTACTCTATTTCTTGAGCTGATACGTTCCTAGATATCATGTATAATAACTGTTTGGATAGATATAAAGGATTGTGTTCATAGTGTTTGTTTGAGTTTGTGATTTACATTTTTCCATAAAACCAACAAGAATTGCATTTCGTGGTTTTAAATTGATGTCCATACCATACAAGTTTCATTACATTGGTTTAGGTCTTTGAGAGGTATCATTGTTGTTGCCTTATTTTTCTGGTATATGTCTGATTCAAATCTCAAGACATCAGTGTTCCCTATTAGTTGTTTGTATCAAGAAGTTATTTTATTGTAATATCATGTTTTTTTATTCTTTTTTATGTTTAGTAATGTGCTTTATGCTGTCATGTTGTAGGTGGAAGAGAAAGGATTAACTGCTGAGACTGCAGACAGAATTGGAACTTATGTTAAAGAAAAAGGATCTCCTTTAGCATTACTGTCTAAACTTAAACAAGAGGGCAGTGCTTTCTTAGAAAATGCTGGATCTTCTGATGCATTGAATGACCTGGAAATTTTATTTAAAGCTCTAGAAAAATCAAAATGCATTGATAAAGTGGTTTTTGACTTGAGTCTTGCTAGAGGTCTGGATTATTACACTGGAGTTATATATGAAGCTGTTTTTAAAGGGGGTGCCCAGGTAATTCTCAATTTCTCATGTTTATTCTTTAGTTCCCAATGCTTCCTTTCACGGGCACCATGCCATTATGCCAGCCCTAATAGTAGATGTTCACTTATAGTTGCACAACTCTATATGCAACAAGCTATATTCATGTATACAAGTTATTGCATTTGAATATGCTAGTGTAATGACAAGTGACAACAGATAAAATTTATGATAAACAGATTATTTTTATTTTGTATTTTTTGGGGGGGAGTTAGACTAAGGGAAAACCTTCTGTATTAGACTAAGGGAAAACCTTCTGTACTCTTTTGAAATGACCTGAATATCTTATTAATTTTAATTAATAAAGTTTAAATGTAAGTTATTTCAGAAAGCAAAAAGCTTTAGATTATTTTGGGCCGAGAGATTAAGTTCTATAGATTGAGTTTATGGTTAAAAGATTGTGAATTGAACCATTACTAGTGGTATGTGAGGGCAAGGATAATCACGAGGTCCAAGCATGGGTTTTAAATGGTGAAGTTCAATACTATTTGTGTTTTGTGTTGATAACTTGCAACATTTGGATTCGGGGTTTGATGGGCTCTGTGAATAAGCAAGAATTGACTAAGTTTGTGAGGATTTCTTTTTATGTTGACAGGCCAAGGATTTCTTTTTGTTTGCTTCTATTATGGGTTTTCAGAGAGTGGAGCGCGTTTTTCAGTTGATGGTTTTATTTCTTTTATTTCTCTGTTTTTTACTTTTTCTTTTGCAGCTCTAGGACTGGTGAAACCTCCTTTCTTCATTTTTTGGTTACTGTATGAGAAACATAATGGAAGGAAATTCCTTTTTGGATGGTTGTAGCAGTTGCACTTTAGTTCAGCTCGTGCTTTAGTTATTGTTTAGAAAGTTTGATGTATCAGCAACAAATTTAATTTGAAATTGTAGGCTGAGATGAGGCTTAACTTGATCTTCTCATCAATTTTTTTTTCTGTGGTTGTCTTATTTAGAAAGACCCAAGGAAGAAATGAAATCCTTTATTCTTGAAAGTACTTGTCTCTACGTAGACTGTTTAGTCTTGTGGTAGTCATATTTGTGTATACACTGGTTTGTTTTATTCACATGAGTTTTTATTGAAAGCTTCCTCTTACATTTAAGGATGGATTTATGGTTTTTCCACAGGTTGGTTCAATTGCTGCTGGTGGCCGATATGATAACTTGATAGGGATGTTTGGTTCAAAGCAAGTCCCAGCAGTTGGTGTAAGTCTTGGAATTGAGAGAGTTTTTGCCATAATGGAGCAACAGCAGAAGGATCAGAACCAGGTAATCATAATGCTTGAGAAGTAACTATTTGTTTTGTGCAGTAGAAATTTGAATAATGGTGCCATTTGTCTAGCCAGTAATTTGTTTTCCCTTTTGCACTAATCTATGTAGTATGTTCTAACTTTTGATTGGTGTATTTGTTAGGTGGCCCGACCAACCAAGACAGAAGTCCTGGTGAGCATATTAGGGAGTGACCTAACACTAGCCGCGGAGCTGGCAGGTGAACTGTGGGATGCTGGGGTGAAAGCAGAGTTCTTGGTCAATAAAAGAAGGCAGAAGCACTTTGACTATGCTAGAGAATCAAGGATCCCATGGATGGTGCTTGTTGGTGAGCAGGAAATAAGGGAAGGCGTAGTGCAATTGAAAGAGTTGGAGGTTAATAATGATGTAAGCATTCCTAGAGATCGATTTGTTGAAGAACTTTGGAGACGGTTAAACCCATGAAAAGGCCTAGCGTTTTCCGGAGCCAACTTCAAATTCTGCATTAATCTTCACATCATTATTGAGGGAATATAGGTTTTACTGACAATTGGTATTTGTTTATCGTTCATCTACAGAAGTTAGTTGAGGAAATTGCGTATTTTATCAAGATTTAGTTGAGGAAATTGCTTATTTTATCAAGATATTGAGATTGCTATGTAATTGTTTACTCCAAACTTTGACTCCCGACCTAAGGTGAAAATTGATGGTGTTTATCTTCTGGTACTATCACTTGGCAGCTTCTCTTTACGTAATTTATGTTTTCATCTTTCGAAGTTCTATAGGTTCTCTTTTTTTTCCAAAAAGAAGGTAATCAAGAAGCGTTTGGTTGTGTAGAACCAAAAAACGAAATGATTTGTGGTGGTTTGGATGTACAAGGCATGAATTGGGCGCTTTACATTATTAATCATGGTGTTATGCAAGGTTATCGCCTGTATGGAAAAACTAGTGAGATTGGGTATAGTGGGATAGCGTATCCGGAGTTCACCTAAATGGGGTTGACACTCAATTGTGCACCCCAAAGTTACCGGGTGGTGTATGTAATGGGCCATATTTTTCTAAACAAATACTTGGCAAAGACATGATTGTCCCTCAGGTAAAATACCATATTACCCATGTACCGTAGTAGGCAAGAACTTTAGTATCCATCAACCCTAATTCGTTGGCCGCACTCGACCTCGTCTGCTACAGGTTGGCGTGAAGTCTTCCTTGTGTCCCTCATATTTTTGGCTCTGCTGCTGGTGGGTGATTCGTGTCTCTTATACGTTCTTGTCGGTTATATCCAATTTCAAAAGAGAGGAGAATTCACAGTTATGACCGTGTTGTTGTCAAGAATGTTTGTGTTGTGGAGTGATTTCTTCAAAATTATATGATGAAAAAAGAAGCACAAAGAGATGGTGTTTTTTACTTGCTTTGTTATCTACTCTCTCTCTCTCTCTCTCTCTCTATCTCTCTCTTGTAACCTAAAATCACAAACCATATGCTCCTTTCTTATCTATGGAAAGGTTAATGAAGACAAATGAATTTGGGGGTATAGAAAGATATTACAAGACAAAGGAAGGGAAAACATTTAAAAGGAAACCGAAAGGAAGATAATGTTGGGACCGTGTTTGTTCTGCAAACTTACCATAGGGCATAGGTACTTGATTCATTTGAGATGTATGTGCTCAAATGATTCGCATTAAGTAATTGATTTTCATGCTTTGTTGATCACAATAGGTAGTTGAAACTAAACTTAGTTCTCAATACACTCGCCGGGTCAAAGAAAATAGGTTTTCTTAACTTCACAACAATTACAATAGTGATTCTTACATTTGATGTTATCATCATGTTGTCAACCCAATTGGTCTTACACTTAACCCATTCAATTGGCTGTTTTTGTGTGTTGTGTTTGCTGCTTATGTATTGCGGTTAATTTTATTTCATTTGATTTGATTACTCTTGTGTTTACTTTGATTCAGTTTGTTGAGGTTGCAAACTGTGTTTGAAGGTATTGTTATTCTTTTATTGTTCAATTTTACACCATATCAACCATGGTGTTTCCAGATATAGCACTGTAATGTGAAACGAAAACAATTGTAGAATATGGGGATATATAGACATCAAACTTCGTTTATTACACATGAAAACCATTTAATACAAATCCTTTTCCACAACGACTCCCTAATTCCCTATGGCATGTTTCTGAGAGCTCTCCCTAGCAAGCTTGTTGAACTCCTCAGGGTTTTGCATCAAAAGTTCTTCTATGTGAGAGGAATGAGGGTGCAGATCTATTGGAGATGGATTTGCCAAGATGTCATGGATGGAGTCAAAAATCTACAAAAACAAATTCAGACAAGTATTTGTTAGCAACAGTTACATAGGGTTTAGAGTCTTTTATGCACATTACATATATGGTGTCAACGAAATTACCTCATCCATGTGAATGTGTGGACCCCATTTATCAACAAGTAAGCACGTGAAATGTATGGAATTTGATGGACTGAAATTTGGGTGGAAGATTGGGGTTGTGATAGAAACAGTTGGTGGGATGAAAATAAAGTTTGGTGTAAAATAAACCTTTCCTTGAAAGGTACCACCACTGTATGGAGAATTCTGAGGGGCCAAATATCTTCAGCCTCCAGCGAAAGGGGTCCTCAGGATCTTGCTCTGTGTAAATATAGGGAGTTTATAATTAGAACATTACACTATTTGAATGAAGTTAGTTTAACAAGAGTAGGAAAGGTTGTTTTGTTACCTGCGTGCCATTTTGTTGTTTTTCTTTAAATTGGTGTTTTTCTTTTGTCCTTTCCTTCACGTTCTCATTTTCATTCATTTTTTTTGTTCCATCCAAAAACGACGTTTCAAAGTTGTCCAACACGTTGTTAATATACTACACATTCGACTACACTATAATTTTACATATTACATAATATATATTATACTAATCAATTAAGTAAATTTTAATAAATTAGCACTTTTTCATTTGTGCTATGGCCTTTCAACAATCGGACCAACCCCGCAAAGCCTATAGGCAAAACAAGTCCCAGGCCCATCGTTGAATAGGCATGGACTACTCATACATTTGACCTACTTTGCACAAATTTCAAACCAAAAAAAAACACCCAACACGACAATCGTATGGGTATTACTCTACTAACGCAACACACGGAAAGGAGATGTGATGTCATAAAAAAATCCCTTCTGCAACCCTACGAGGAGGGGTACACGACTGAAGTGGCTCTTCATCATCCTTGCTATTCTACCAGTAGTTGGGTTTCCTAATACATGCTACAGCCGTCCCTCGCCGAAGTCCACCAACACATGCTAATAGCCCTACATTTTCCGTCTCAACCACTCCACCGCTAAGTCATCATCAACGACTGTCAAGCAACAATTTTTCCATTCTCCCTCTATTTCGTTCACTACAAAATCTTTGTTCATACTCCCTTTCGCCGCCTCCCATAGGTGCTAAATCAGTAGATGCACTTCACCAAAAATGACATCATTAATATTCAGTTTTGTCATCTTATATTTACACATTTTTGTGTTTTACACATGAACCTCCTAAACAGAGTTAATCGTGTCCACTAATCACGCAATAATTTTCTTATTACAATATATTTATATGCAACGCCGTTTAAACCTTTAATTCGTGTTGCTGTGCAAAAATGTTGGTAATGTATCATGTTAAGGGGTTGTCCATGGTGACGGTGTGATCGTGTTCCGAGAGTCCAATAACCTCCAGGTTTTGTTCATTGGGTGTCATGTCGTACATTAATTTGTTCGTGTCAAAAATAATTTCGCATGACATGGAAAAACTTTAATACATTGTTGTCACAAGATTTGCCACAGTATCGTCTTAAGGCCTTGTGGATGTAACGGTGTCATCGACTACATGTTAATTTGTACTTGTCGTCTGTGGTCACGAATGCTACAATTAACTGCATTGGTTTCAACATACAGGTTTACAATTTAATTCATGGTTGACAACATGTAAAGTCCTTGCATGTCTTTTTGGCCATCTCATTATGTCCTCTTGTGCCCCTTCCAACCTTACAATAGGGTTAAAATACCTACGTAATGGACTTATACTCAACTGAGATATCTGCTGACCAGCATTAACTAAATTTCCTATTACCTTATGGAACACTAATCCTTTCAATCGTGTAGATACAATGGAATCAAAACAAACTCGACCAAAGCATTTCATCAAGATTGTTCTTCTGAACAGCTTCGAAGAGATAGTAGGCATTGAAGCTGATTATATTGCTTCACAACACCCCTAAACAACGAATTGTCACACTAACATACATCTTCCACTCGCAGATGCTACCTCAATGCTTTACAGTACAACATGGCCCTTCAATTCCAACAAACATAACTCCGACATGTCCTACTAGGACTACGTGTCCCATTAAGTGTAAGAAGCGAGGTCAACAGTGTTGGTTCACAACTGGATGGTCGTCATTTCTACAACACTACAATGTCAAACCATATTACTTGTTGCAGTTTGCTTACAACGGTGCTGAAGATTTCAAGGTCAACATATTTGCTGAAAATGATACGGAGAAAGTGTATGGCAAATATGACAACTGTCAATCCCATGCAGGCACGTCATCTGCCTGAAGTAAAGGTAAGTTGTAAGTGGATTTAACTATGTTTCATCATCACCTTCGCCCTAATCCGTGGTTACTAACACATTAAGTGTTCTTGTTGCTTTCAAGAAATGCAAAACACAAACATCCCATCGTCAGCTCTGAATTGGCCAAAGGAAGAAAATGCACAACAGTTTGCACTAAACATAACCCCCCCCCCCCCCAAAAAAATCCATTTTTCATAGTCACGCTTAATGATAAGCAAAATGATGGCATATTGGTAATTGACTACATTATGTTTTTTTCACCTACACCATTGATATGTATACCACTCATTTTTCAAACTTACTTTGCAGATCAATTTACCAACTTTCACAAAGAGCAATGCATCACAGCAAACTGTCATGTTGAAGATGGGAGATAAAAAATGGCCAAACGAATCAAAAACATTTATTTCCATCCTCCAACTCATCTCGCTAGAAATGCACACTAATTGTGTAGGAGACATACAGTAATTACGTTTATAATAACAATATTACCAACAATAACACTCGTGATAGTGTTTACATATTTTGGAGGCAGTGACGATTATAAGCTTGACATGGTTAAGGACCAAAATATGCGCACAACCACTGCCACATGATTATGCTACCATCAAAAGAACCATGTCAGGATAAAAGCAAAACATATCTGCAATCCAAAATATAACTTCAACACCATCTACCCTATGCTACCTAAATCATATCCTGAGCCATTTACTTATTTTTTCTTTGACTTGTAGATGTCAACCCATAATGTATTTGATGTCTTGTAATAAACAAACTCAAGCAAGTCATCAACGTCTAGCCTCATCACTTTGCAGAAGGTATACCACCATTTGCCAAACACATATTGCTTGGTCATTGGAGAATTGATCAACTTCCACCACAAATTTGACCATTCAAACCACACCGTCACAAAATGTGTGTCACAACTGAAGTTGTGACCGGAGAATTTACTAGGTATGTATTGCAAAGAAAATTAATTCATCAGCTAAGTCATTCTCAATTAGGTTGGATTACTTAACGCATAACACGTGTAGGGTAGATATTACTTACTAATGCTTGGCTCTTATATGCTTGCTGAGCTGTTAGCTTGACCCAGAAATGGTCTTTTCCGACCCATAGTTGCCCTCTCACCCCTGGCTGTGGGAACTTCACTGGATTTCTGTTACGATCAGTCCAATGCAACCATTCGCATTCTTTCTTGCCCATTTCTTCAACAATCACTTCTTTACCCTTCAAAAACCAATTCACACCGCAAACAGATATTACAAAACCATTATCAAATTAATCAACTGCATTTCACTATTTTACTGTCACAAATAATACTTTAGACAGCTATAGGACGACGTACCCAATACACATGTACAAACTCATAATCATATCCACAATTGAAATCAATGTACCATTTTTTCCTTTTAACTTTTCATTCATTCATAATCATAGCTTATTCATGTTACATCAGTATTCCACTACCCACATTCACAGTTTAGCCAACACACAAAATTAATTTTTCAAACATTCCTCTTTTCCACACCACATATTTAATGAAACTTTCATGTCCACATTCCACATTCCACTTCTATTCATCTCAAATTTTTTTTACAACAGCCACACTTTCAGCCTTCTTGGGGTAAGTTGATAGTAGTAACCAGATTCTCCAAACAAGTTCATACTCAAAACTAAATTGTCAACCAATAATCAATCAGCACAGGCATAAATTATGACTTCTCGCATGCTAAAATAACTTACCACTCCTATATGCACCACATTACTCTAACGGGTCAGTCAAGTCATCAATGATCTAAGCATATTGTGCAAAAAAAAATTGATAAACCAAGTACAGTGTGTGGCTTTTATTTGTATGACTGCAACTCCTTTAATCATCAATGGGAAAAAACAATCTAAACCTAAATTCCTAAACACAAAAAACCTAAACCCTAAACAATAATCCACTTCTTCCAAACCGTAAGGCATCTAAACTTACTGTCACAGTAAAAAAATTAAAATAGGAGTAAGCAACTTCATACATCCATTTTCATCTCTTTTACCCAAAGGGCTTGCTTTCAACACAACAACAAATAAACTTAAAATTGGCGGCCGCGGATCTCGTTCTGTCCATCGTTCGTTGCTTCATCTTCCCCCCGACACTGCTTCTCAACACCTAGGGTTCCACACCTCAGATGGTGAACCAACACAGTTTCCTTTCTATGCCCTTCAACATAACAACAAATAAACTTACCTTACCACGGCGTCCGATCCCAGAAGCGGCCGCCGCGGATGTCGTTCCATCCATCGTTCGTCACTTCATCTTCGCCCCAACACAGCTTCCCAATACCCTAGGCTTCACGCGGGTTCCACTCCTCAGAGGCTGAACCAAAACAGCTTCCTCTCTCTCTATGCTCCTTATCCCCTAAACCGTAAATTCAATTCACCCCTTAATTAATTGTTTCCCTTTTTTAAAAATGCAAAATAATACCAACTGACACGCCCCTTCCTATACCAACGTCCACACATAAATGCTACCCACCATAAACTCCCTGCCTTCATAACAGCCGTCCGATTTTGTTTCCCACCAGATCCAACGACCACACACCACAACCCACCATATACCAAACCGGTGTGCATTCTATGTGCATTTATTATAGGTGCACACCGAATACATTACCGTCTAGTGGAAGATACTAGCCTTATATGATATATATGGTAAATCACAGTTTCGGTTTCTGTTTAAGCGTCCGACCATATCTTACATAGGATTGCCTTTACCTGAGAATAACCTACTGGAAAATGAAAGAAATGTTACAAAAGGGTGTTCTATAACCTTATCTAGTTATCTTATGCATAAATTTTAGTTTACTGACTAGTTTTATTTTAATTTTCTGGTAGACATAGAGATATTTACAAGTCATTTTGAGGTAACTTTCGTTAAAGTTAGCTCAAATAAAGTAGTTACTCATTATTAATTTTTAGAGTTTAATTTTTATATCATAAAAACTTTTTACTATTATTTAATTATGTGTATAATTTTTTTTAAAATAGTGGATAAGAGATCCGACTACTTTTATTTACATGATAACATATAATTAGGTGATAAAAAAAAATTACATTGTCATTATACAAAAATTAATTTCTAATTTTTATATTTTTAAGAACATAGTTTTAATACATTTTTTAGTAGATCATCTAATCGAATTCGTAAATGATACTTTATTTAATGCGTTAATATATAAATGAGGTGTCAAAAATATTATATTAAATAATGTATTAAAACTCATAAGATGTAGAATAAAAATAAAACTCTTGTCTTTATAGCATGGTTATTATTTTTGGAGTATATTTAACCATTTAAAGAAGATTTATTTATAACCTTTATTTTCTTGTAATATCAAATAACAACCCTCGAATCATGTCACATTCACTTATATTTGGACAAATATTATGAGTTTGTAGCATTTTGTTATTATTTTTTAGTTATTTAGGGGTAACCTTCTTTCGACTTTGCGACATTTGTTGGACTCAAAGTCGCACTCATCCTCACGCCATTTCTCTGTCTCTCTCTTTATCTAACCCTAACTCCACGTCTCTCTCTCTAGGATTCCAAAACCCTAGCTCTTCAGTTCTTCCATTTCATCGTCCAAATGGGTTCCGAAGGATCAAGCGTCGTTGGTCAGTAGTTAACTCCTTGCCATGGATTCCCGATTATATGTTTTTTTCTATTATTTATTTATCTTTTTTATTTTTCGAGAAGCTTCTAACCCGAAAATTGGGTTTAGTTTCTCCATCGTTATGGGGTCTTCTGGTCTCTAATTGTGATTTTGTTTTTATGTCGATTTCTGGATGTTCTGGTCTTCTGGGTGTAATCTAGAATTTCTAATTGCATATTTTGGAACTGTGATTGTGTCAAATATGGTTTCTGTATGTGTGCCACTGGTGTTTATTCTTATATATCCTAAACGTAAAATAGCTATTTAATAAACCAAACAGGGAACAAATAGGTTTTAACTTAAAGAGTGTGGTATAATGTTGTTGCTCGCTCACATTATCACTTCTAGGTACCTCTTCCTGCTCACATGTAGTAGTTTGCAGATTCTTCTTTTTTGAGTTTTGCCAAACTTCTTTGTAAATTTAATTTATCAATGACTCCGTTCATCAATTTTATATGTATAGTACGTAGACTTGCAATTTGCAATTACTATTTTAAGTTTTGGGTATGTCTATGCAGTTCCTAGGAATTTCAGATTATTGGAAGAGCTTGAGAGAGGTGAGAAGGGAATTGGAGATGGAACTGTTAGCTATGGAATGGATGATGCTGATGATATTTACATGCAGTCATGGACTGGGACTGTTATTGGCCCCCCTGGTGTAAGCTGTTCTGTTCTTTATGAAAATTCTGTTACATTTGATGCAATGAAACCTCTCTGCAAATTGGGTTTTTTTTCAAAAAAATTTTTTTATAAGATCTCCATTGTCTACTGCTGTGTGCTTTTGCTATTTTAATCAATAATTCACATTGTCGTAGACAACTTATGCTAGTAAAACTTGTATGTCTCATTTATCTGGGAATAGGTTATATTTCAATCAGAATGAAAAAGGATTTGAGCATATTGCGGGTTTGATTTCCAAGAATATTGCTTTAACAGCTAAATGGTTTTGGGCCTTATGGCACTTTGCTTTTAGAGTCTACTTTCTTATAATACCAAGCAATTCACTGTAAACATGGTTTAAAGTTAATTTGTTAATAGTTCCAAGCTATGAAACATATGTGCTTCTAAATGGCTGTCATACTCGCAACCAGTACTTGTTGGATACTCGTGAGTACTTGTTGGTCAAGTATTGCTATAAGCAAATATCATCTAGATACAAATTAATTCTTACGAAACATCAAATCTTGCAAATAAACTATTTGATAAAAACTACTATTTCACTCCTTCAAAGTTCAAATCTTGTATTTCTTTAGATATTTTCTCTTAGTTGACATGTTACGGTGAAAATTTATAGGTATAACATTATAAAACTTGCATATATGTTATGGTTTAAGTATTTTATTGTATATAAATTTCGTTTTATATAATATATCCTCCAGTACCTGCAGATCGTACTTATGCAACATGGGTTCTAAGTAATTAAAATCCATTTTCTCTCTCTAAGATCTTTATTTTTATCCATTGTTATCTGAACTATTTTATCTCCCTCATGTGGGTTCTGCTTTCTAGTGGATATGTAAAATTATTATTTACCTAGCAATATATTGATATGGTTAATAATCCTGTCCATCTTGTTATTTTATCAGACTGTTCATGAAGGGCGTATCTATCAGTTGAAATTGTTTTGTGGCAAGGATTATCCAGATAATCCACCATCTGTTAGATTTCAAACAAGGATTAACATGACTTGCGTCAACCATGAGACTGGAGTGGTAGGCAACCTTTTTTTTTCCCTGCCGAGGATTCCTTTATTCTGTTGTGATTGAGGTTTTTTTTCTTATAAATAATTAAATTATCAGGTCGAGCCACTTTTGTTTCCCATGCTTGCTAATTGGCAAAGAGAGACTACAATGGAAGACATTTTGTTACAATTGAAGAAAGAAATGACATCTCCACAAAACCGGAAGCTAGCTCAGCCTCCTGAAGGTGTGTCAATCGTATTTCTGATTGGTTGTAATGTTTTTATCTCTATTTTAGTTGTTGCTATATGCATGAGCTCAGTGTATTTTGTAAATTTTATAGTTTCTATATTTTGGACTATATGGCTAATTCGTCAGTTTTGATACCACAATGATTGTTTCTTCCATCATTGTCGTAAGTCCGAACCTTTATGGTCTGATATTGCACTAGATATATGTAATGAATTGCTTGTGAGCTATTCTGCATTTAAGTTTCCAAAAGATTTTCTAATGGATTGTGCTATGAGCTAGTAATCTTAGTAAGTGCTTGTTTTTATGTTTTGTCACTTGAGGAAAGCTACTGTGTTACATTTGTGTGGATACCCAGGATTTGTTATTTGAAGACATGAATCTTTGATGGGTATATTTTAATTATGTTTCGGGTTTCAGGAAAAAAAAAAGAATAACTAATTTAATGCCTACGTTATGACTCTTCTCTCAATTTATTTAATTTACAAATGAATTTTATAGCTGTTTTCCCCTGTTATTATGTAGCAGAAAAATGTTTGAAGAATCAAAATTTGCAGGGTGTGTGTGTGTGTAAAATTTCTTGACAGTATCTTCTCTTCATATACTGCAAAATCATTAAAGAAGTTTGACTATCACAACAACTTATCTAGGAAGTCTAACCTTTTATAATGATGTGCAAAAAACTTGGACTAACCAGATCAAATTTAGACTCTTATGATTTAGCCTTTGCTGACTACATTATAAGGTGTTGTGATACAACATTGTTGGAACTAGTAGATTGGTTGTTACATGGTTTTGTCTTTATCTCATGAATCTTATCTAGTTTGAAGAAGCTGAATGATCTTACATATGAATTTTAGGCAACGAAGAAGGCAGGATTGACCAGAAGGGGCTGGTGCTGAGATGTTGTATCGTGTAATGCAGGTGAGAACCTAAGAGCAATAATGTAAATACTTATATTCAACAGATAATCCCGTTCATGGGTTAATGCATTTATAAATGTAATTATGGACCATTCGCGTTATGTAACCTGGAGCAATCAAAGAGCAACTATCTTACTCTCTGAATTTATTGTGATTTGTGTTGAAACTGCTTTTACCACGAACTCTAATATGGCTGTGGGAACCTTCCATCTTCGAATTCTTATGTATTCTTCTGTAACGGTGGGTTCATGTGCATAGTTTTATCCTGAAATTGTGGGAATAAGATTGGATTTATCACTGAATTGTGTCTCCTCCTTTGTTGTTAAATTTCAGTAGTATAGTGTCAATCGTCTAGTTAAATTGATTTTTTTTGTTGCCAATTTATCGGTTATATTAAATTAGACTACCGTTATCATGTGCGGGAAAAATAGTGTCAATAGTCGTGTTTGTGTAAATAGTCTTTGTTAAGGTCTTTTGAAAAATGCTTGATTTTAGCCCCCCCCCCCCCCAAAGTTTGATTTAAATGTCTTGGCATGAAAAGAAACAAACAAGCTAGTATGTGTTTGGATATATTTAACAAATAAATGTATGTTATGAGTTTGTCAAAAAAAGAGTGTAAAAGGATTTTTTTTTGTAAGTTTAATATTTAAAATTTTTACTAAGCACTTAACTTTTTTTTTTTTTTTTTTTT
>QANU01087269.1:63085-117513 GCA_003254905.1 Nissolia schottii
GAAAAACTGGTGTTCTAGATTTGATGTAGGCCGGGGCAAAGATAGGAATGAACATCATAAACATTATTCTGATTAGTTTGCCAACCTTGGCCGTTTCTTTTTCGGTCCTAAACTCAAATTTAATCCAGAAGTTAATTTTGCTTTCCTATTATTGTCTTTTCCTTTTCTTATTTTCCTTAAATTTCTTACACACCAAACTATATCATGAAATTGCTCAGAACTCGATGTCATATCTCAATTCCTTTAACACTCCACACATAGATGTTACCCTGGAAACGTAGTATAAACTATTAACCATTTGTCTGAGTGCCAACATTTTCAGAAACTAAATAATTGCTGCTGTTTGAGATTTGAGACCAAATGCGAAAAATGCATTATTTGCCTTGTTTTTATTGAATGAAGGAACACCGATCCATATCAATTAGCCTCCTCCTGAATCCCATTCAAGTGAAACTTCGTTATGCCAGCTGAAACAAATTAATAGGAATTTTGCATTATGTAGTCTAACACAAACAATACAAATGGCACTTTCTTTCACGTCACATGGATGTGGATATACTATGTATGATATATCCAAGTTACTATCTAGCTAGCAAGCAACATGCAGTATGGGTTTTCAATTTCAATTATTTAGGTTGTGTTTCCCATTTCCTGTAGTTTATTTGTAATAACCATAATCATGACAAATGAGGTTGGCCACCTACACAGTCCAGACAGAGAGCTTCAATCAAACGCCAGATTCGATCTTGGGTAATGGGTTTCCTTTCATTTATGTAAAATAAGCCAAAGCCATCGGATGGTGATGCTATAAGTATCCCCATTACAAGAGAAATGATAAATCCTCTTATTAATAATGTGTTAAATTATTTTTTTTCTTAATTCAAAGTTTTATTTTCATTGGTTGAATAATCTTTAAATATAATATAAATTACAATTTATACTAGCGTGAGTGAAATTTTAAGTTAGGAAGATATATCATTTGCTCTCGATTGTTGTGAGAAACCTTATCTGATGAGGGGGCAAAATGAGGTTGGCTTTATGGTCGGAAGTTGAGGCAGAAAAGGGCTTAATGTAGAGTTGTAGTGTTGCATCCTTGTGGTGGCACATCAATAAGGGCAAAGACAAAAATGCTCATTAATTTCCCATGTAAAACTTGTAAACAAAAAAATAATTATATGACATAGAATGAGGAAAGAGCACCTTCATTATTGAATGGTTGAAGTGACCTTCCTTCCCAGTATTGCCATGCTCTTTCGATTTTCGCTTTTTTATTTTTTTATTTTTATTTTTTTTGCTTTGATGGAACCTCTTCTGCTTATTCCTTCACCTCCTCCCCTTTTGGTACTGCACCCACCAACCATGTGTGTAACTTGGACAATACGTTGAATAGAAAGAGTGTTTTGAAGGGTGAAATGAATAGTCAATCATGAAAAAACAAAAATATGATTGTTTTTTTATCTTCTCTTTTATTTTTGTGACAATTAAATTGGTACAAAAAAACTAGATGTATTTAAAGTGTCATTTTTGGTAAAAACGACATGACTAGGTATAAAGATTGTGCTTAGACGTGTTTGAGGGAATTCTGTTTTCTAGTTAGTCAATTATGGACAGTGGGTTTGATAAGTATGCATCAATCCATTTCATGTGCATTCAACCTCTTATTGACTGCTGAATAGAAAAGAAGAAATAAAAAATCAGAATTATTTCTTTACTGCAAAGAAAAAACGTTACATTTGTAATCATTATATGTACAGAAAATAAGAATAATCTCAAATGTTTGAAGCAAATATTCTATAGTCTCTGGTGTTATCGGGTAAGATTGGTAATCCAGACACGTAGCTCGTAGAGTAATAATTAATTATCATATGCTAGCTACTTGAACTAAGTTTGTAGAATTTATTATTGATTATTTAATGTACAGATTTGACACTAACAGTTCTTCTGATGACTTAGTACTATATTGGTTTTCGTCATGTGATTTACGGAATACAATGGACAGTGTAAAAAGAGATGTAGCATCATACCTAAACTTTATGAAAGCGAACCACTTCAATTTGATTAATGTATTTTGAAGAAGGAAAAATACTTTAATAATTAAATAGGAACACACGTATTCATAACTAAAAGATCCATTAAAAATCCTGCCTTCAAACGTTATATATCTGGCATGGGTGTTTTTGTACATAGATAACAATATAATAACACTATGTTATTAAATCAATCGCCTATTTCTGTGTTGTTCTTATGTGGGAGTAAGTAAATTTTCCCATTGCCAGACAATTTTAAAAGAGGGCCAAATAATTGAAAGTTGTTTTGGGTGGTTCCCTTCACTTCTTTTTATGCTATATATACTGAAATAATGTGGAAACATGTTCCCTTTCGTATGCAAATTCTTCGTTATTGATATTTTCATATTTTGCTAATTTGTTGATAGAGATGAGAGAAGAACCGTAAATGTTTAATTTGTAAAAATGCAACAACAACCACTAAATTATGAAATCAATTGTTCACTGTATATTATTGTTATGCACGTAATATATAGCCAGCAATCTCAAAAACTAAATACACATTTGTGCAAACAGAATATTCATATATGACATTAATATTTAATTGGTTAAATGGAATAATTTCTTACAATTTTATATTCGAATGACTTTCCTAGTGTCTTATAACTTTTGTCCTTGCTGAATTAAATTTGAAGTTCTGCTTTCTTTCCTGTAAATCACGCTGAGTTAATATTTATTCATTCCAGGAGGGTGACATGTTATATCAGTATTACTGTTTTCTCTTAACTCATTCCATTTTGTGGTAGGGAATCATTCTGTTGGCGACTTCTTGCCAATTTTTCACTGTGCTACTCATAAATACAAAAAGATATTTCTATAGTCTGTATATATGTGACTTCCATTTATCTGAATTTCATCCACTTTTATTCTGTAATGCACAAAAAAGAAAGAATGATAACTGTATAAACTTCCAGAGCCTTCTCTTTTCTATTCTTTTTTTGATTTTTAGCTGCTTGTATTTGTTGAACGACTTAACCAAATTAGTCAATGTCAATATTGCTCCACATAATAATATTCAAAAGCATATCACATGCTTGAAGACCAAAACGGTGGAATATTTCCACAATGGTTTCTTATTTCTGAAGTTGAGTGAAATGTTTTTATATCAATTGTTCTATTTCTATTGTCAATTTGTATTCAGTCTTGGTGAATTTCCTGCTAGTTTAATGAATGAATCTTTATCAATCAACTTCCTTTGCTTTGGCTACGAACTTGGGCTTGAATTGACTAGTGAGGGCTTTATTATTGCATGTGGTTAGAGCTACGAAGCTTCTTACCATAGCAAGCTAGCGTATATAGGGTGGATGGAGAAATGTCTTTGTCCAATCACATTCATCCTTAGATAATACCATACTGAAACTAGCTTTTCCATTTTAGTATTTATCAAATTACCAATTTATTCCTCCATAAATAAGATATAACATCAATTTAATTTAGTCCTCCAAAAATTTGTGACATCAAATAAGTCTTTCAAAGTTTTAGGTAACATTTAATTCTCGTATTAACTATTGTCTTCTAATTGTTATTATAACGCTTATGTGTCACATCATTTTTTATCGTGTGACAGGATGTTGAATGCCACTTAAAAAATATTTTGAGGACTTATATTTGACCTCATGTATCTACGAAGGATTAAACTGATATTGATACATATTTATGAATGAAGAAATTGGTAACTTAGATTTTTTTTTTTTGATAAATATAGTTTTATTGATATAAAAAAGCAAAAGGCAAATAGTAACCTTCAAAGGACCAAAAAGAAAGGGATTTGGCATGGTAGAGAACGACCCTACTAAAAACACCCATGGCAAATCGAGTGGAACAAATTGTATTTGTAATTTGATAAACAAAAGGCTTAAAGCTCTTGAGCAAACATCAAAAACGACCAATAACCAGAAACAAGAGGAAAAACAGTAGTGAAGTGTAAGAATTTAGCACGCTTGAGTTTGACGCTTCTATGTGTACAATTCCTTATGTATATGTCAGATTTATTCATACTTGTTTCTTTGATATCAAGAATGTTATATGCCTTTTTTCCAACTAGGCTTAACTGAAATTAACAGTAAGATCTATGGTTTGATAATCCTTCATTAGTTAACAATCAATCAATTGCAGTACCTTCCGCATTAATTGTTAAACAAGTTATCCATCCCTTAATTGAGTTCTAAGGATTTTTCTTTTTCAATTTTCATCTAATTACAAATACAGAGTTGAAGTCAAATGCAGCAGAAACTGAAAGCAACAGATGAACACATGATATTTATGATCATAAATTGAAATTTTGAAGGACAAAATTGGTTACTAATTGAAATGATAGTGGGAACTAAATGTATAGATGAAAAAAAGATGGAGGAGCTTGAATTGAATTGAACATCATTGATTCTCCATCTACCTCAAATAATTTTCTGATGCACCAAAGGTTCAGAGAGTGAGTGAGGCATTTTCTATCACTCACCGGGGGGGGGGTCATTGAGGGCCCATGCCATGGGTATGAAAGTTGCCAGCTAGCTATCAAATGCTATCAGAACAAGTTGAACCCATCAAATTGCGATGGGAAATGTTAGCTTCTTTCAACTAATATTTTGGTAAAGGATAAAGTTTTGGTAGGTACTGCCGCAGTGATTTTATTAGGTTGCATGCTTTTAGGCTTCTTGAGAGATCAATCTATTAGAATGAAAGTATACTTCTAAACTCTTTAAACATTTACAGAAATATATATTTACCTATTCCTCACTAACATGGGTTCTCATTTTATTAGCAAGAATCGAGCTCATCTCCTTTTAAAAAATATGAATAATTTCCTCCTGCATGTACCAATCATCTTTAACTTGTTTCATTTGAATTGATTTATTAACAATAAATACGTAATTTTTCTATTAAATCTCACATTATTATTAAGAGATATAGTCAAGATAATTTTTATAAGAATTTGAACAATGTTCTCCCCTTAACTAAATTTTAGGTGGAATAATTTTGCACAAACAAGATATATGCTATGATCTCACTAGTCACAATCAATAATCTTGTAATCTTTGATGGCTTTCAAACATTAAAGCTCCAGTTTGATCTCTTAACTAGCCTTATTAAGGTAAATAAGATGCTGACTTGGTACTGTTAAACGCTCATAACTAAAATTGTGATTGAATCAAGAGAAAAGTAGTACAAGTTACAGCAAGGAATCCAAGTTACAACAAGCACCAAAGCCACCGATCGAGATGCAATTCCGACATAACCAGGTTAAGCCTCGTTAATTTTTTTTTTTTTGAAAGGAACAAAACCCCAAAGTTAAAAAAGTGAATAACATTTTGTATCACAATTTTAATACTAGTGTATAACATTTTAAAATACTTAATTTCTATTTAAATCTCGCATTATTGATCGGAGTCGTAACCCTTATATATGAATATCATTTTTCCTACCTCGCTAGCTCCTCTCTTCGCAGAACCAATAATAATGATAATAATTGAAATTACTATCTTTTTCAGAGTCAATAAAGTAATGCTTTTATAATTTAGTTAGGTCGGATTTGTAACATTGATATAATTGTACTCTTTATCTTATTTCTCAAATATTTATCACAGTTGGAATTTATTTTTTAAAATACACTAATTTTTAAAAAGTTAAAAATATATAGCTATAAAGGGGTCAGATATGCCAAATATCACATTGTCCTCCAAAGCTAATTACCAGGTAAGTGATATTCAAACAAACTGTTTCTATCAACCGCCCCAACTAGAGACCTCTAAGAATAGTTTTCTTTTGTATAACAAAAAGAAAAGGAAGAAAATCAAAATGACCAAAAGCTTCACATAATAACAGTGGTCTAGAGCTGGATGTGATGGAACTTTGATAGCAACTTCAATTTACAAGAATCATCTAGCTAGTGATATATTTTATTATTTTTTAAAAGACAACATTCGTATGATCCTAAACTATATTTAATCTATGTTTTAAAAATATAATAAATCATTGATTTATTGTTTTTAATTTTTTTAAATAATATAAATTAAAATTAATAGTTGATAATGTTGTTGAACCATGCACTAACCATTTGCTTGATTTGAAAAAAAAAATTAAAGAGAAAGAAACAAATAGGAAAGTAAATAAAAAATTTAATAATTTTCTCTTGTTTAGATAGAAGAAAAATAGGAAAGAGATAAAATGCAAAATATGAGTGTAGGACTCACAAAAAGTTTTCTCTCCACTTTTAGAGAGAAAATTAGAGATTTATTTAGTATTTTAAAGATTACATTATTTATAATAAAATTTAAACTTAGTATCTCATGCATTCTACCAAAATCACTAAATATTATAAAATCATGTAATAATATCACATTTTTTTACTTACTTTTTTCTTTGACCATGTGAGAGAAATAAATTCTCTTTATTTTCTCTTCATTTAATTAAACAATGGGGGGAAATGAGTTTTTCTCCTTATTTTTTCATCTTTTCATCTTTTTCCCTTATATTTGCCTTTTTATTTATTTATTTATTTATTTTCATTTTCTTTGCTGATATCCAAACAAAGGATAAGCGTGGTATCGAATCATGCAAATATTTTTTCCACGAGAAGAATTTGTAGTAGGTAAAATGGAGACCACCTTTTGGCCTTTGGATGATGGCCTTGGAGTCAACCATTCACCGACCCCCCCTCCCCCCTCTAACCATTTTCTTGACTTCAAGCTTATTAGCTCAGTACCACTCTCCCCTCCCCACGCTCAGCTAGGGGCCATACCTCATACCCAACCCCCCCCNTATTTATTAAGAAAAAAAAAGTGAAAACAAAATATGGAAAAGGAAAAGTTGTAGCTAGCACATCTTCATTAGGTTTGTGTATGTGACTTTGTGCATGCGGCACTCCATTTCTGCTTTTTGTTGTTTCCACCATACAAATGTTAATTAGCATTTGTCTTTGCACATTTTTTTAGAGTAATACTATTTGCATAGTAACGTGAACCTCTGCTATGGATTACTTTTAGGCGAGCAATCTTAATTGGAGAAATATTTTACAACTTTAAGAAATAAAAAAGGTTTGGAGTTGTCCCAATGTTTTTCAAATTATTATTTCTCCTTTTAAGCGTCACCTTAACATATTATTTAGAACTGTGTGATTTGAACACAACAATTTTATACACTTAACACCAATTTTCACAAAATGTAAGAGATGCATCATAAAGAAAAAGAAGTGAAAAAGAAATCATGAGAAATGCCACATTTTTGTAAAAGTAATGTTAATGTCAAAAATTGTGCTAGCGTTCAAATAACGTTATTGTAATGATACATTATAATAATAATAAAAAAATCACTCCCAACCAATATTCAAATAAAATATATCTTAAAATATACCAACAAAGCTAATAAAAATAACATTTGGTCATTCTCAACTTTTATGTAAACTAATATCATGGGTATTAAAGAATTAATAAAAATATATATCAGGAAATAACGTTACAGAATGAAAGAATGTGATATATAGCAAGTCTTGTCCTCTCTACATCAACTAGCTGAATTTCTTTCAAAGCAACCACTCCCCACAATCACTCCAACAGAGAGTCACCCTTTCATCAGGATTCCCCATGGCGGACAACAGCATGCTTCTCCTCCACCTCCTCCTGACGGTCACGCTCCCCTTAGTCTCAGCCTCCTCCACCACCGACTACTCCTTCATCTTCGGCGGCTGCTCTCAGCTCAAGTTCACGCCTGCCTCCCCCTACGAGGACAGCCTCAACTCCCTCCTCACCTCCCTCGTCAACTCCGCCATCTTCTCCAACTACAACAACTTCACCGTCCAGGGCGGCGCCACCCTCTACGGCCTCTTCCAGTGCCGCGGCGACCTCCCCTCCGACCAGTGCTCCCGCTGCGTCGCCCGCGCAGTCACCCAGCTCGGCTCCCTCTGCCTCGACGCCTGCGGCGGCGCCCTACAGCTCGATGGCTGCTTCGTCAAGTACGACAATGCGACCTTCATCGGCCTTGAGGACAAGACCCCCGTCATGAAGAAATGCGGGCCGTCGATCGGGTTGACCGCGGACGCGTTGACCAGGAGGGATGCCGTGCTGGCGAATCTGCAGGCGTCGGATGGGAGCGGTTACAGGACGTTCAGGACGGGCGGGTCTGGGGATGTGCAGGGTGTGGCGCAGTGCACGGGGGACCTCAGCCCGTCCGAGTGCGCGGATTGCCTCTCTGATGCCATCGGACGGTTGAAAACGGAGTGTGGGGCCTCCACCTGGGGCCAGATGTACTTGGCCAAGTGCTACGCGCGCTACTCCGAAGGTGGAACCTACTCGCGGGGCTCCGCTAACAACGGTAAGTAAAGCTTCTCCTCCTCCCACCGGTGGTGCTGGTTTCTGGCTTCTCGTGTGTTGTCAATAATTAATGATAATTTATTCTACTCAAATGTTTCTATTAAAAAGTAGTGTTAATAATGATAATTTTTATTTGAATAGAAAAATGATAATTTATTTTTTACTCAAGTGTCTCCATGTAAACTAAGTAGTACAGAAATGAAAAATGATGGTAGAATATTATCTTAGGTAATTTATACATGTGAATAAAAGACTCAAAGAAATCTTAGTGAGAATAATAAATCAAAAGATGAGTAGTTTATTAGTTGGAGGTAAATAAAGACCTAAATAAACATCAAAAATATTATTTAAACATATGAAAATATATAGACATCTCGTCACTTTCTCACAACATATCATAGCATTTACCATATTATACACGGGATCTCATAATGTGTTGTAAGAGGGTGACAATGTGTTTACGTATTTTCATATGTTCAAATAGTACAATTGAAAAAATATTAGAAAAAACTATTGGAAGAGATATGAAAGAAAATTATTAGAAGAGATATGAAAATTAATGATTTGAATTGAAATATAGTCTAAGACATAACACTATAGTATTATTTAATCTATATAACCAGACACAAAGCCTAGTTGTCATTTTTTTCCCATAAAAATTAAATTAAATTAAATTAAATTGTGAGGGATAATGAAGTAGTGAAAATTGACTTTGCTTAAATAGTTGAAGTTTGAGTTACAAGTTTTTTTTTCTCTACTTTCCAGTGCTAGTGCTAACCATGTGAAAAGTGTACAAAGGTAGGAGTGGAAAGCAAGAATTGATTTGTGACTTGGGGATTGACTCTGACTAATCAAACCACTTTTTTTATTTTTTTTTATTTTTTTACTTTTTGTTCTTGGTAAATCTTATCTCTGCTTTGTGTATTTTGTGTCACCATGAGTGTTTGTATGTTACAAAAGGGTTAATGAAGAATCCTTATTCCTACGTATGCAAAAAACAAACAAGATCCCTGAAATGATATCACCATTTGTCCTAATTCCTGAATAACAGAACAACTTACACATAACACAATGAGGTAATAGAATTCTTATATTCACTTATCGACGTTTTGCTTAAGTCAGCACTCAGCATGGTATATCTTCAATAAACTGAAATAATCAATCATTTTATAACAAAAACATTAGTGCAATCAAGCGCGTACGAAAAATGCATTTCAAAATGCAGGGTCTTAGAAAACCAACCCTTTATTACAGAACTGAATTTCATGGTTTCTACCACTATAAACTTGTTTTAAAACTTGAGATGTGGTCTAATTTTTCTTATTTAATTTGTGCGTAGATGATAGCAGTCACAATGATGATGAGATTGAGAAGACACTCGCCATACTAATTGGACTCATAGCTGGGGTTGCTCTAATCATTGTTTTCCTTTCCTTCTTGTCCAAAGTGTGCGAAAAGCACAAAGGTACGTATGGTTTATGTGGCACATGTAATTAACTAATCTGTTTAAACATTCAATTTATGATAACTGTTTTTATAATGCACCCCTTTTCTGAATTATGCAGGTGGTAAATAAAAAATAATGTGCATAATACCGGGATTGAAGTAAATTACTTGTGCTACTCATTTGGTGCCTCATTCTCTTTACTTTTTCCCCCTTTTGTATTCAATCCATCTTTTTTTTTTCTTCTTATCTTTGTAAGTTTCCTTCCTTCTGCATAGTTTCTCTTTATTATAAAGAATGCCTGTGAAGGTATAGATAGAAATATGTGTATGGAAAAAGTAGTTCCTTGAAAGAATGAGTTGCAATAAGGATTAAAAAGAAGCTCAAAGATTCCACTCTCTCTAGCTATATGACCGGCCACTTGTTTAATTGTCTAGTGTCCACCAATATGTACAAATAGTGATGTCCACCAATATGTACAAATAGTGAACACTTCAGTGAAAAGTTGCAGCATTTGATGTTGTTATATAAATAGCCTTTGATGAGTATGGTATAGTTAGTTTTTGCTTACTATATTATTAGATTATGGAGAACTTTACTTTCCATCCAAAAAGCTAGATTAAGACAAACTTGATGATTTTTTTTATTTGACAAAACAGTCCCCAAGTTTGCAACTTATCTATGAGCATAATCTGAGAATTGCTTATTCATAAACATGCAATTTTTAATAGACTAATTATAGCACAGAATGTTTAAAGATCGTATCTTTTCAATAAAATCTTTTTATATCATAATTTCATTTTTTTTCACTTAACTAAACTCATGCTCCTTTAGCCAATCTTGTATGAGAGGCGAAAAAAACATCACCAACTCATGTTTGACCAAAGCACTCTGGTATGCAATTTTCAAGAGACAGGTTTTTCCGATAAAGAATGACGTTATTGAATATTTAAGGATGCCAAATTACAATCATGCAATGATTAAGAGACTATATCATCATCACTCTATTATTCTATAAGAACATGAAGGGCCAATCTGTCATTAACTGAAGAGGCAAAAGATGTTGGTATAAAGTACCAATAATTATAGGACCATGATCTTTCTCGCTAAACAATGTCCCCAAAATCCCTCCTGATTCTTCACTCTTTCATCTTTATCTATCTCCTCTGTCATCAATTGCTTTTTTGCGTTTGCTTTTAAGCTGGGAGCTACTTGTTTTTGTCCTAGTCCATCTAATTCTTGGCACCACTTAACATCGTATACTTTATTAGTTGAATTTTTATATCACACTAATATCCAATTAAATTTTGTCATATTAAAAACTTGTGTTTCACTATGGCAATCCCTATGTTAAAAGTTAAACATATTAAAGGATTTAATTGAAATTTTGTCATATTAACAACTATGTCTCACTGTTGCAATCACTTTTTTAGAAGCTAAGCATATGAAAGGATTTCATTGAATATAACTTTATACTGTCACACTGCATACAAAATAAATTCTTAATTACTTTATTAACCTTCTGCTAAAATTAATTATGAAATCTTCTGTGTCCCTCTTTCACTAAACAGAATATAGGACATACGTGACAATAATAAATCCCTGTCCTGTTCCAAATGCATTGTATATTCTTGCATCAACTAATTGATAAGGATTAGATATGATCACATTGAACAAAGATGTATATATTAAAAGTAAAGATAAGCCTAAGCAGGACCATCAACGAATCAACAGGTGGATGATAGTAGAATTATATATTATTATTTACCCAAGAGGCCAACTTGCAATAACTTTGGTGCATGAAAATAATAATTTTTTATTCTTATTTTTAGATAAATAAAAACCGATCATTGTTTTTTAGAAGGGCCCTTGATCGCAGCTTCAACAGTTCAATTAGCCAGATTTTCCGGCTTTGTTATGCCAATTCTCTTCTTCTTAAAACGTAGAAATACAATATTTTGACTGAGAATCAAGTGATAATATATAAGTATAAATGGGACACAGATTCTAAGGCCTTAATCATTTTTCGTCAAAGATTCAATGAAAACGGTTTTTCTTATTTGTCTGGATTTTTTGTTTTTTTGCCTTTTTTGGTTTTGTAAAATACTTTCGAGTTGGATAACATTGACGAATCACAATTTGTATTTTTTTAGCATGTCAGATTTAACTTGAGGTGCACTACCGTATCTGAGTGACGGGACAGGGTTATATTTTTGAACAAAAATTAAACTGAAAAATATCTTATTTACTTATTTCAAGCTGAATGTGTGTGTGTATATATATATATAAAACTAAATTAAGTAGTAGACCAATAAGTTGCAATAGTGAATTAAAGAGAGTAAACAAATGTGATTTCTAATCAAGCTAGCTCGAACCTCGAGGGATTAAGAAAATCCAAATGGCTGATGAGGGATGATGATACAGGGGAAGAAATGAAATTGACAAGGAAACTACCAGAAGCCATTTCAGCACTTTAATAATTTTATATAGCAAATGACTGAACAACTGAGCTTTGGCTTCTTGTACACCTTTCTAAAAGTTGAAAGAAAAGCGGTGTGTAAAGCAACAATGGCTTACACTACTTGCTTCTTCGTTTTGCACCATGGCGCCATCTGAAAAAGGTAAGATTCTAATTCAGACGAGTGGTTATCTTCTTCAAGCTGTGGCGTTGTGTAAAGAAATGTGTGTGATGCGAATACAAGACACTAATTAAGACAACATATGGTTATTCGTATGTCCAAATGGGTAGGGATAAAAATTAAAAAACATTAGAGATTTATTTTTATCCGTTTGATTTCATTACTAATAAAATTGATTAATTTAGTTTAGAGTATTATGATTGATCATTTTAATACTTTTGTTATCTTCAAATCTCAAACTCCTTTAGAAAGGAAATGGGTTTGTCTACTACTCAACCAATATTTATCACGTTTTTATAAGAATAATATTATTTTATATATAGGTATCTGCAATTAAGAGATAACAACACAAATATGTGCCACTTTCTTTTTCAAATGTTCATTTTTAATAATCTCCATGATATGTATACAAATATCGTTACTTCTTTAGAAAAGTTTAACAAATTTAAAGATTATCGGTTGAGCAACTATTTTTATCTTATAGGGGTAATGATAATTGGTTAAAAGAGAATTTTCGGACGTGGATATATTATTGCTCTTAACATATATACTTTTTTGAGTTAGAAAGAAACTTCCCAAACACGTGGCAAGAAAAGGAGCCATTTCAGCCCCCTGACACCCATTGAAATTGTAATCATAGCGCCCATGAAACATTGAGAGATGGTTAGGTCCAGAATGATATTAACCTTTCACGTATGTGTGTGTGTGAATTGATTATGATGAGTATACAAATTTATTGACAAACGTAGCCGCATGCTAAGTCGACAGTTGTCTTCGTTTTAAGAAATCTTCCAAGATTTCTCTCCATTAAATTATTAGTGGTCTTCACTTATGAAGTTGTAAATATTTGTACGGTACTTAATTTGAGCATGCTCTGCACTGCCAACACATGTCTTTCTCACCTCCGTATATTCGGGTCAAAATATTTGTCTGATCAGGTGATAGATAGAGGCCGAAAATTTACAATTCATTAGCAAGAATTCTGATTAATAAATCAATTCATATTTCACTTTTTGTAAAATGAATTTTGTGAATAATTTTTTTAAATCCCTATCAAGTCAATATAATTTATATTGAAGAAATCATTTTTGAGCACAGCCCAAAAAAGGTACAAAATAAAAATTATGCTAAATAATTACATAAACTTGTTCGGTGAACCCACTTGTATCGATTCGGTTTTTTTTATTGTTGAGATGGGGCCATGGTACCGAACCTTACATGTAGAAGCCTTTGGACACTCAATTGGGCTTTTAGTACATAATTAGCTGGGCTTTCAATTGTGCCGACTAAAGAAAGTTCTTAAAATTGGGCTTAGCGGATTTCTTTTCTTCCTTTGTAAGGCAAACTCATATACTTTGCTTACCGCATGACTGTCACGTGTAAAACAGGTGTCGCTTCCGCCACGCAACCCTCTCTCGCTATAAAAGCCCCTCATTTCCCGAGTCACACGTCAAATCAAAGAAGCGAAGAACGACCGGTCATCGAAGAAATCGAAAACGAGAGAGTATTCGCAACCGAAAACCGATACCGAATTCACAGATCTGAGACTCTGAGAGAGCGATGGCGCTGGAATGGGTTGTGCTAGGGTACGCCGCGGCCGCAGAGGCGATCATGGTGCTGCTGCTGACGATCCCGGGGCTCGACGGGCTGAGGAAAGGGCTGATCGCGGTGACGCGGAACCTGCTGAAGCCGTTCCTGTCGGTGGTTCCGTTCTGCCTCTTCCTGCTGATGGACATTTACTGGAAGTACGAGACGAGGCCGAGCTGCGAAGGCGATTCGTGCACCCCGTCGGAGCACCTCCGCCACCAGAAGTCCATCATGAAGAGCCAGCGAAACGCCCTCCTCATCGCCGCCGCGCTCCTCTTCTACTGGCTCCTCTACTCCGTCACTAATCTCGTCGTCAAGATCGAGCAGTTGAACCAGCGCGTCGAGCGTTTGAAGAGTCGCGATTGAGGTTCCTTTTTTGCCACCGCCTCTAGGTTTTCCCTGATCCGTCCAGATAAGTCTACCAGTTTCTGTTTCCAGATATAAATTGAACCTTTCTTTCTTTCTTTCTTTTTTCCGTTTTTGGTTGATGCTGCTGTTGTTGTGTTAGGAACAATTTGTATCCGTTTCTATTATTTTATGACGGTTATTGTGTTGATGTTGAACATACACGACGTGCTTGAGGCGTCATAAATCATAGGGTTCCATTTTGGGATTTTCGCATTATCGAATTTATTATCTATGGTTTATCTTTCGTTGGTTGTTGTTGGCAGAAGCATTTCTGGTCCGGGACGAAAAGCAATCTCATCTATCCCTTAATATTTTATCATAGATTGGGAAACATAATGTGCATTCTTGTTTGCTTTAACCTGATTTTTGTAATCAAGGAAGTTTGAGTTCTGCTGGCGGTTGCGGAGTTCCTGCAATGTTAGGGTTGGAGATTAGGAGAAATCAATTGTGAGTAGTACACTCACTTGTGAGATTTCAAAAAATAATAAGGATTCAATCAACTTTGCCGTGTCAAAATCAGTTATCCCAGGAACGCACCTTGTTAATGTTGTGCCCACAACATTATTATGACAGTATCTTGCGTTTCTGGTGTTGGTTAGGGGTTGAAGAGAACAACAACAACGCCTTGTCCCATTGGTTGGGTAGGGGTTGAAGAGTGTGTCTGGTTTATGTTTTCAATTCCTGATTCCACTTCCTGTTTCTCCTATTTTTAGGATTTTATGGAAGTTAACAAAATCCTGAAAACAGAGGAAATGAGACAGGAAATGAAAACTGAAACCAAACATATCGTCGTACTTAGCTGGTTTACCACTTACCAATTTTGCTCGCAGCATTTGTTTGGTTGTGCACTTTTGGTTGTCTGTTAGAGGAATTATAGTTGTTATTGCCATTAATTGAGTGCAAGAGTTTATGATGTGATTTCAGTTAAAATCTGTCGAGATGTGAAATGGTAATCAAAATTGTTTCCATGAACACTTGCACATAGGGAAAAAAGATGTTGGAAGCATGGCTATGCTTGATGTACTAGAAGCTTTTCCTTCTTAATGATACTCACTTTTGATCCACAACACAAAAAAATTGTTGATTCAAGTTCTCTTCGCAACATTACCTCGTCAGCCGTAAATAAAGATATCTAAGGTTAATATAAGGATCCTTTTTTGACACTAAACACCGAGCTTACCAGATTCGAAGCCCCCCTTCTCGAGTTTGGCTGGGTTTAGTTGCTGGCACTTGGCATTCATTTATTAATTAGCTAAAATTCATGATCATTGTGGGACAGAATAGGTAAACAGACATCAAGTTACTGAATGTGTTTTAATGCTTCACTGTTATTAGAGTTAAGTATGAAAAGAGAGATTAGTTTTTGTCAAGTTTTGCAATGTCATTCACTTATGTATTGTCTCGTAGTCCTACCAAGAGAAGAAGTTAGAATAGTACGCACATGGAAGACATTGGAGGAAAACATAGTATGAGTAGTCCTACCGAGATGGTATGAATAATTTCTATGTAATCTATATTGATGATTTTATCTCAACAGAAATCAGCAGTTAAGTTAATTCATCGGGTCTTTCACTTTTTTGGACATGCACTATATCTTTTGGTTCAACAGAGAACTCATTGGATCAGAAACCATGCATCTGACACTCAATTTATTCGTAAGAGTGGAAATAAAGCAAGTTCTCTAGAAAGTTGGATAGAATTTCAACGCGAGGAAGATGAATTATTCAATCTAATCCGAGTCCGTACGCACGAATAATCTTGTAGTACAACATATCTAGTTGAGTCTCTCGTAGATAATAACTGAAGTAACTGTCACATAAACATGCAACTTTTATTAACTGTCATTTTTATTACCATTGTTGATTCAGATGAAATATAAAATCAAATCATACTCAACTAATTAACTTTGGGACTATGAATCGGGTAACACTAACACAGCCAGCAAATCTGAAAAATAGTGTAAGGATGACAAGGATAAGCAGAGTTAGGACATGGATTATAAAACAGCATAGACCTATGGATTGTGCCTAAGTAAAAACCTCTCTTACAATCCATATTATGTCAAACAGTCAACCAACGGGACATTTTCATTGGTTTGACGGGAGAAAATTAATATTGGAATAGTGATTTTTTAGGGAACTGATTGAGTCTGAATTAGATTAGTCGGCAAACAAATATTAGGCATAAAGAAACAAAAGAAATCAGTTTAAAGTAAGGTTAGTACTGTATTTAATTTTATTTTATTTTATGGACAACTGAGCTAGAGACAAATAAGAAACTATTATCTCACTAAAAACGTATCAGTTCTGTCAATTAACAGAGATAAGGTCAGAAAATTAGGAATTGAGTCATACAAATAGAACTCCAAGAGAGCAAAAACGGTCTTGTTTAGTCAAAGGATCTGCACAAGAATTGATTTTTCTAAAAACATGTCTAATCTAGACATTCTGGATGGTCCTGAGGTTCTCACATAGCCTTAGCAAGGGTGGCTAGGACTCAAGAGGATCATGGAAGAAATTTACAACGCATTTAAAGTCCAACTCCAAGATTACTTATTGAAAACCACACTGAAGTGCCCAAGAAGTGCTAGCAAACACACCCTAAAGTTCAACAAAAGTGACGGAGCAAAACCTATTGTCGTAATTGAAAGCAGTGATAAAATTTTTACGGTGGTCCTTGATAAAATTTTAGATTTTATATTTTTGTCCTAACTTAATACTTTTTTAAGTTAAGGGATGAACTAGGTCTAAAGTCCATAAACCAAATTGGGTATTAACTGTTAAATTAGCGAGCCTCGAAGATAATTTGGACTTCAACATGCGTGTCTTTGTATTTACATGTAAAGTTAGGATTTCTTAATTTACATGTAAAGTTTCTTACCCCTCCACACAAGACTTAACTTGTAAGTTTAATGAGTTTTTTCAAACAAATGAAACAACAATCACTTGTTAATCTTTTATAACTAAACTATAAACACTCCCAATATATAAACGCCTTTTCGGACGTTAAAATAGCTAAATTTTACATATGGGTGCTGCCTGGGCCTGTTTACAACACAAACACAGTGTCAACGCGGTCCTACTCTTCCGAGCTTCTTTTCCTCCTCCTTTTACACAGCCATAAAGATTTATTTTCAACATATCTTGTTGCTTTTTAATCTTCAACCTCCCCCTAAATTATTCCATCCGCTAACCCTTTCATCCCGATCTATTATTATTTCCCCTTTTAATGGACGACGTGAAAGACAAGATGAAGGGTTTCATGAAGAAAGTCAACAACTCTCTCTCCTCCTCCTCCTCCTCCTCCGGCAAATTCAAGGGCCAAGGCAGAGTCCTTGGCTCTTCTTCTTCCACTTCTGCCCCCGCCCCCGCCCCCACTCATAACTCCAATCCTACCCGTCGCCCCATCCCTACAACGCACAACCTCACTTCCAAACCCGCCACGTACCCCCACAAACCCACCTCTCCCGACCACAACAAGACCCAAACGGGTCGCAATCCGGGAACCGGGTTCGACCCCTTCGGTTCATTCGTCACTTCGTCCAAGAGATCCCCAAACGGCTATTCACTGAACGTGTACGAATGCCCCGTTTGTGGCGAATCGTTCAGATCCGAAGAAGAGGTCTCCGAACACGTGGACACTTGCCTGAGCAGCGGCGGCGTATCGGAATTGCCGGTGAAGAGTACTGGAGTTGATTCCTCCGTTAGCGGTGAATTGGAGGTCTGTGTTGGGACTTACGTTTCGGGGAACCCGTCAGAGGGATCGGTGGATGTTGTGCTGAAGCTATTGAGGAATGTGGTTCGGGAACCGGAGAACGCCAAGTTCAGGAGGATCAGGATGGGAAATCCGAAGATCAAGGAAGCGGTAGGCGATGTCGCCGGGGGAGCGGAGTTGCTGAGCTTTGTTGGGTTTGAATTGAGGGAGGAGAGTGGGGAGACGTGGGCAGTCATGGAGGTTCCTTCGGAGGAACAGGTCAAGTTGGTTAAGAAAGCAATATCGTTGCTGGAATCACAATTGGCGGCAGAACCTGCAAAGAGTGAGAATTCGAGTCCTGCAACTTCTGCTGCTGAGTTAGAGGCAAAGCCTGAACCGAAGCAGATTGACAGACTGGTAATAATCATATTGATATTGCTTTTAATACTGTGTTTGGGATGCATTTAAGTGTATATCCATATTGCATTCCATGCAGCCCACTCCACTTAGTGGGATAAGGCTTAGATGTTGTTGTTGTTGTTGTTGTATTTTGCCTGGAAATACTGTGTGTAAATAAGTAAGTAAAGAGCTAAGAAACTGGTATGAAGCATGTAATGCCATTTGCTAATCAACACAATTGGTGATAAACTTAGCTGGGGATGGCATGGCATTGTTGATTAAAATTTGTGCGTGCTTTGGGGTTAATGGAAGAATCAAAAGGTTATAGGTGAGAATATTCGTTAGAGTTTTTTTTTCAAGTTTCTCAAACCAAAAAGTTTTAAGCTAAACTGCTAAGTTCCGCAAGCTATTGTCGTCCATATTCAATAACCTTGAAAAAAAAAAAACCATGAACATAAATATTTACTTGCAGCTTTATGTCTGCATTGTTCTTCACAATTGAAGACAACCGTTTCTACTTTTATGTTTGTTAGGTTGGAGTGATCTGTGTATAAATCAGGTCTTTCTATTCCAGACTGAGTATGACTACAACAGTATATACTTGTCATGTTCTTTTAAATTTACTCAGGAAGTTGCTAAATGTCTGCGAGCATGCAAAAGTAAGATCCAAATGTCATTAATGATTTCTTAAAAAAAATAGTTTTCCTTTTATGTGCATTTGGAAGGCCTGTAATTCCATGCTAAAATGATTTTTGGATTTTTATGGCCGCTATTTTTGTGTCACAACCTGCTAAATATTGTGGTCTTCATTCCAATTCTTCTTTTCGTTTACTGAAGAGAAAAAGGTAGATAGATAATAGCCTTAATCAAAGCAAGGTTATACTTTGTTAATTCTTGGCATGCAAATATGCTGCAGGAACAGCGAGTAACTGTGACTCCATGAGAGATATTGGTATAAAGTCCAGTATTTCCTGTTTCTTCGGCAACATCTGTTAATTGTCTGAGTATATTCAGTTTCATGCTTTAGTTGTTATTGTGCAGAGCTACTGTGTTGGTCATTGCTTTCCTATTAGTTTTGTCACTTTTCAAAACTAATTGGCCATCTAATTCTTTCGATTGGATATAGCTAAACCTTTTTCCTGTTAAAAAATGGCTCTTATAGGTGAAGGTTTTCTTTGCGGTTCCTGAAAGTGTTGCAGCTAGAATTGAGCTACCGGATTCCTTCTATAAACTTTCAGCTGAAGAGGTGAGAAGAGAAGCTGAATTAAGGAGGAAAAAGATTGAAGAGTCTCAGCTTTTAATCCCAAGGTCACTTAAAGAAAAGCAAGCAAAAGCTGCTAGGAAGAGATACACAAGAACTATTATTAGGATTCAGTTTCCAGATGGAGTTGTACTCCAAGGTGTATTTGCTCCATGGGAACCAACTACGGCCCTCTATGAGGTTTGTCCTTGCTATTTGATCTTATGTTCTATTTTCCAATGTTCCATTAAATCTGACTCAGGCTTGTCAAGGCACCTATTTTGACCAAAACATTTTGTTTATCCACTGGTGATGTGGTATTTTGGGTTTCATTGAAACAAGTTAGCATGATATTCACCTCTAACTGGTTCATGCATACTGGAACTTTTCATATGGATCGATACAGTGAGTTTCGCGTGTCCCATCCCATGTGTAACCTGAATATATGGCATCAAGTAACAATAATCGATATATAGCATAACACCAGTAGTCAAATCTGAAGCTTTGTTTTTTTTGTAAAACAATTGGATAATTACAATTGCAATTTACATAAAAATCCCTGTATATGTCTTGATGTTAACTCGTGAACTGTTCTTCATACCCTTAATGTCAGAGAGCATAACGATCCAAAACCTACACACTTTTTGAGTGGATTTGAGTCAATGTTATAATTTTACTGTTTATTTTGGTCTGGGTACACAGCACTGTTCTTGTTTTACATGTTGATGAAGCAGTTTGTCAGCTCTTCGTTGAAAGAACCAAGTTTGGAGTTTGAGCTAATCCATCCAGTACCTATCCAACGGCGGACAGTCCCTCATTTTGCTAAGGCTGGGGAGAAGGCCAAGACATTGGAGGATGAAGAGCTGGTACCTTCAGTTCTAATCAAGTTCAAGCCCCTCGAAACAGATTCCGTTGTCTTCACCGGTCTCAGAAACGAATTGCTTGAAATCAGTGAACCACTGGTATAAATGGTTAAGCAACTCCTTCTGTATGAACTCTAGTATTGGTTTCTGTCCTTTACTTTTTTGACAATTTTCTTCTTCCGATTGGTGGGGAATGAGGGATATAGATATAATTCATTCAATACTTATTTTCATTTGTAATTTTCTTGCAAACTTTGCTATAGGTTTGTTACATGTTAATACAAATAAATCACTGTAATGAAACAGTATCTGTGAGGTACACTCTTTTCTCTCAACTGCTCTGCGTATTGCTCCTTCTGGACCTGAGCTCAGGCAAGCCCAGCTTTGCCCAAGTTCAAATCATTTTTTGGTTGACAAGTTCAACTCTTCCATTCTTTTACTTTTATTGGTAATAGTTCCACTCATTCTTTATTTTATTTTTGACTGAGATTCAACTCTTTCCGTAAGCTCCTAAATCAGCACAAATGGGCTTACCCATATTAAAGCCCATCCTGCACTTGTGCAACACCATTAACCCAATGGGTCTACCTTTGATCAAAAGGTGGCCTCGTAGCCTGACATATTACCACTTTTCTTATTGCTTTTGTCAATTATTCATTACTTTTGAACTCAGTTCTTAAGATTGACAGAAATAATGTTGATTAAGTTAAATCCTCTTTGACTTACTATTTGGTGCATTGGGTTAGAACACACTCTTTTGCCTTCAACGACAATTTCTTTGACAAGCTAGTCTTGGGGGACTAGATTAGATATTTGATTTCTGTTAGAGGTAAAGTTCATATATTTTTTAGAGGATTTTTATTTTATATTAGATAGGTTGAGAGTTTGAAAATTTTATTTCATTGTTGGTCTTTTTTTTTTTATTTCTATAAAGATTTCTTGTTTTGTAACTATTTTCTCTTCTACTCCGTGAAATTCTTCTCTTCTCTCTGTTTTTTTTATTTGCAAAATTCCTCTCTTATCTAAAGAGAGTTAAATCTTGTTTGCTTCTTTCATTCTTTATTTGGAGAAGAAAAAATAGCTTGAACTATCTTTTTTCTTTTTGTAAAAAAAAATGTGGCTCCATTGCAGTTGACTATTTTAATTGATATAAGAATTATATATCACTAGAAAATAAAGAATAATTTAAAGGTTACGTGATAATTCTTACTTATATTTTATTCTACTCTTATTTTTTAAATGAAAAATTATCAAGAGCAAGTTGTGGCTAGTGTATTTAGCAAGCAAGATTGAATCAAGTTGCTAAGAAGCCTTGGGGAGGATATTTTGCTACTGAGAAGTTTTACCTAATTCCTTGAAGGCGATTGATCTCACACTTAAAGGATAATTCAGTTCCAAACACTTTTAGTTCAAACATATTATCAGTGATTTCATAGTTGAATTTGTTCTCAAGTCTTTTCTCGACAACTTCGATAAACGGGTGGCCAATGAGAGAATCTGGACTTAGAACCTGTTTTGGAATGAAAATAAATAAGAATGACTTAAAACCTGTTTTGGAATGAAAATAAATAAGAATTGATTTAATTTGTAACCTAAGTATTGTGTTTAAATAATTCTTTTAACAAAAAAATCCGCGATATTTAATGAGATTTGAATTGGCATGGGGCATTAGGGAATGGGGCACAAATGAGACAGTCCTGAAACCTCTGCTTTTGCTCTATCCATTCCCTGAGTTCTCTTTTTTGCAACAAATCGAATCAATACAAACCCCATACATGCATGCCACATCCACTATTCCTTCTTTGAATAATTAGAAAGAGAAATGCTAGTGTCTTTTGGGATAAATATTTGTTTATTAAATTTTATATTTTAAAAAATATATATAATTAAATTTGTCAAATTTTGTCACTATTTCATGTTTTATTTAATTTTGACAAACTTTTTATTAGTTAAATTATTAAAAGAACTATAACTTATAAGAAATTTAAACATTTAAAAACTATTTAAGTTTATGATACACTTTTTTATAAATATTGTACTAAATAATATTAATTTATCACATTAGAATATATAATACATCAATTTGTTATATCAAATAATAATAAAATTTGATGAATTTAATTATAAAAATTATTTAAAATATAAAATTAATAAAAATATATTTATTTCATAAAGCATGTGAAAAATCCCCAAATAATATTGATACTTATTTTACACGAACATATAAAATTTATTAAAATCTTATCAAGTAATGTTATAAAAATGTGAGTCAAAATATTATTACACATCAAATAAAATAAAATGAGTAAAACTATAACATAAATCTATTAGTAAACGTTTCACATGGGTGGCGGGACACACTTTCCCAAATTTCATATATTTTAGGTAGCTAGGAGGAGTGCGTATATTAAACAATCCTTTGGTGACAAGGTCTTTATAGAAAAGAAATCAAGGTCCAAAGCAAATGATTGAAGTGAGTGCCCCTTTTATTAGTGTCCCCCACTATAAAGTAAAATAATGAAATGAATGCATGTGATCTGCATGGCCTGTTAAGGACAAAAACTAAAACAAGCCTACCCATATTGCTGTTAGCATGATTGGTCTTCAATTCATACCAATTAATATGAATTATTTTGAATGTTGGTGAAATTTGTTGGTACTAGTTCATATGATAACCCATTTTTGGGATTATTGATGTTGAATGGGATCCCTCACTTAAAGAGTTCCCCAACAAACATTTTAAGCATTGGGGAGAATCCCTATTGGATCTGGGATCCAACAGCACATACCTAAAAAGCGACGCTTGCTTCCCATGTGATGTGATGTGAACGTGAATTGTGAACCTTCATCCATTCCCCTACCCTGAAAAACAAGAGCACTAATCTCAAAATTTCACAACAACGTGATTGTGACAGGCTTAATGTAATAGCGAGCATTTAAGTTTGACATGAAGACCAGCATAAGGTTAGTTGAGTGGCATATTAGTTAAGGGTCTCAATTTTTGGGAAAAAAAAATATTTGTCTCAAAAAATAGTTATAATATTTGGAGTCAAATTAACTAATTCTACTAATAATGGAGTCTGTATATCAATGCAATAAATAAATTTTTTAAAAAAAAGAAAAAAAGGTAAGACTTAATTATTATTTTTTTGACGCGGTAATACACCATTAAATAATGATATAAAATTCTTTTACATTGAATTAAACTGGATGCGATTGAGCACACAATCTAATGTTTCTACGCCTGATAAAACGAGATGACCCAAATTTGAGTCATAACTCATAAGGTGTATAAATAATCCCCTTTTTATCTTAATAAAAAAATAAAAGAATTAAACTGGATTCAAATTCCATTTGCATTTTTTTTCTTCTATTCCTTTCTCTCCTCTCCACTCTCCTCTCCACGAGCTTTCCCAGAAAACTCCCCCAGTTTGTGAGCCCTTCTTTGAGAAGGGTAATTTTACATGAACAATCATTTTGGACAACACTAAATGCACAACATATAATAAGAGTGGAGGAGGAGAAGAGAGAAAAAATTACTTTTTAATTATTCATGGATCTCAGGTGATTGTATAGAACACACTAATTTTGTCTTGTTGTTTGTTGTCCATTTAATATTATCCAAAATAGATGTTCACGTAGCATTACCCCGTTTGGGAATTTGCTTCTTTTTTTTCTCTATTTTTTTTTAAGATTATAGATAGATATCGTTGCTTTCATAATTGGTCATGGCTTTTTTATTTTCAAAGAAATGGAGAAAAATGATGTTAATCTAAAGCGTGTACCTTTAACAAAATAAACATTGTGTTAAATATTCGCATCACGCTCACGCATGACACTATCACTGCTGTGTATATTAATTTTGATAAAATATTTAGTTTTCTTACCCCTAAATGTATGTCTCAGTGTATACTTCAGGAATCCTTTAGAAACGTGTAGATTTGGGTATCCTAACAAAAATAGTTTCATATATGTTGTGATTAATGCTGATGATCTATGACTCTTGCCGTCGTCCATACACTGACATATAGCCAGCTTGTATACAATTTATAAATTTTGAAAACCACCATCAATGTGTTGCGAGGAGATAAATCATGACATGATTCGTCTTGACACAAAATCACAAAATCTTAAGATAATAAATATTACAGATGTTCTAATTTTAATTACATAGGGTGCTATTTACTTAGTTGATTCTTAATTGATACAATATTTACACTCACGCTTAAATCCTAACACAATGTTCAACCTTAGTCACTAGACATGTTTTTTATTTGTTCTTCAAACGAACTATAATACAACTCAAGTCTGCTAAGATAGTATATATTAAACAATGCTATTTGTTTGATGAGGTTTCTAATTAATTAATACTTGCGTAGCTAGCTAGGAATGTCCATATTATTAAATGCATAACAATAATCACAGTCAACTTTGGATAGCAGGAATGAATGGCCAAACCCACCTTCCCAGGTGGCTGTTCTTTCGCATGCATGTGATAGTCATTGTCATCATTGCTCATTTTGCATATATCATTATTAGATTTAAGATTTTAATAAAATGAACCAAAGAGCATTCTCTAAGCCATTTTCCTAATATATAAACTTACCTCTGCTTAATTTTAAAAAGAAGAAAGATGGTGACAGAAATACAGAAAATAATGTATCTTCTCTGGTTATAGCTTAGATTAATTCTGGTTTTCTTTCTATGATATTGATCATCATTTTGTGAGAGAAAGCTCTTCAATATCATTTCCTAAACGAGTTAAAACAACTTTACAGTATAAAAGTGTGGTCTTATACATTGCTTCTACGTATATAATTTGTGCGCAGCATCTTTCATGCTGATTATAGATATAATAGTCAACAACAGTAATGATGTAACTAAACAACTATTCGATCTTATTGAAGTTTTCTATGAGAATGGTCACGGCTATTTTTCTACTCTAACTTTCATTCTGAATCATGCTGACATTTTAATTTGTATAACCTTTTTTTTATCTAGAGTAACTCGAGTTAGAAATGAAGTTATTTGAATGCAATATATGAATGAGAAGGGTTGAGCGGAAGACACTTTGATGGTAAGATGTACTTGCAAAGACACTTCAACGTTTAAGTAAGTACGAAGATTAGGTAAATATTATAGGTTTTAGGAGGAAGTAGTGACCTTAGGTTAGTGTGTTTTTATATATAGCTGGTCTCAAAGATAAAGTTACAGGAAATTTAAATAGTTGTTTTCCTTATCTTAGAGGCTAAATGTCTCACTTATCTCAGAGTTTGTTGCATTATTATTTAGTACATTCAGGAGGGTAGGTCACCACCAACTTGCACAAATTGGGCGAAGTCAGATCTTAGGTCCTAGGTGCTCGCAAGTTCACCAGGTGAGCTCCTTTTGAGCCTGCTGGCATCCTCGTACCAAGTGCTTAGGGCTTGACATTTGGGTTAGCAAGTGCACATGAGGACTAGGGATGTCAATGAGTAGAGTTGGGTTGGGTAGGATTCTGCCTTAACTCTAACCCTACTCTCAACCTATTGAATAAAGAAAAAAATTATATCATACTCGTAGGTTTTACAAATAAAAATCCTAACCATACTCAAAAAAATATCTCTTAACTCAACCCTATCGGCCATTACTTTCTAAAAAATAATTTTATGTTTACACATATAAGTGTCAACCACAAAAAATAATTAGTGCATAACAATAAAATAGTTTAAATTAACAATTACACAATTCATAAAAATTAAACAAAAATAATCATTTTAACACAACAAAATCATAAATTAGACCAAATACCATAATCTCTATTCATAACAAGTAGAAAACATAACATTGTAATTTGTATAAACAATCATTTAAAAACAACATACGCTTATCTATTATATATATATATGGGGGTATAAATAGGATTGAGACATATTGATTAAAACTCTAACTCATGAAAGTAATTTCAAATAATTACTTGTGCAAGTGATTATCCATAGAAGAGCTGAGTTTTAACTCAATCTATCAAATCGGGTTGGGTGATATCTGCAAATAGAATATAAATTGTCATTCCTAATGAGTAGGTGAAGTCCAACTTCCCCTTATTGAGAGTCTGACACCTTGAACTTGGAACCTGCCTGTACACTTTTTAATTACCATTACTAAGAAAACTAAGTGAATAAAATACTAAAAGGAACCAAAGTGAGTGGTTAAATTGAAATGTCGACTCAAAAACTCAAAATGTTGTATATTGTTCTGTTATATATATATATATATATATATATATATATATATATATATAGTCACAGTAGAGAATATTGTATTTTAAACTAGTACTAGTTTCTTAAAATGTTCTCTCTGTTTAGTTTTGGGACATGTGAGTGTGAATTATGAAAGACATGAATATGTAATATATTTTTAAAAAAATATTCTTTTATTGTCGTCATTTTATTTTTTTAACTATTAATTTGGAAATCGTAAAAAAAAAAATGGTGCACTATAAATTGCTAGGATAAATTTTAAGTAAAAATACTTACATGTATACTTTAATCTTATAAAACTTTCTTAAACTTTAAAGATGAAACTATTTAAAAAAAAATATATTGTACTAAGATTAATATATATGTTAATAAAATGACTTTTTTTTGGTAAGCGAATAAAATGACTTAAATGTCAATATAAAAAAAATTATGAGGATAAAATCGGTCAAACATTGTTTTTTGTTAAAAATGAAAAAAAAATACCATTGTTAGATATAACCTAACGTGTCGGTCATTATCAATTAATATTATTTTTTATTATGACATCATCAATTATTGAAGTTAATCATGATTCGGTGTTTCTTTGTTCAGAAGCAATTTCATGGTGATGGGCATGTGTGCAACAAAGCAAGTGCGTCTTTCTATGAAACAGGTGTGAATATATAACGATAAATCTATATATGTTATTATTAATTAATATTTATTCTATCCTGGTTTCAACTATTATTAACGCTGAGTTAGTTAAAGTGACGATGAATCTTAATTTTTTAATCATAATTTTGAATTAATGAGAATAGAAATATTTTTTCATTGAGAAATCTAATTTTCTATTAGTACCTTTAATTAACTGGATCAGAATATATCGGTAGTTCAATTTAGATAAAAAAATATATTATTTGTGCCAAAATTGTTTTCCGCTCACATCTTTTTACGCATAAAATAAGTATATATATAACTTGTTTCAATAGTTTATAAGATTACTTTTTATGTGGCCGAAAGAGTATAAAATTATAAAGTTTTTATACAAATGATAGTTTTCAAGAACAATTTAAACTTCTTTTTTTATTTACGAGTCAAATATATTATTTTTCTTTGAAAAGTTGGAAGGTATAGCTGTGAGTCCGATCACACGCCACAATTGCAGCTGTACTTATTCCTTTGAAATACGAGAAATGCTTGAATATTCATTAAATACATTTGATATAAAATATATATATATATATATGTTTAATGAAATCAAATTATCAAAGAAAAAAATTATACATAAATACATTAATTTATTATATATATATATATATCTTAAATATTAATATAAATTCAATTCAATTATTAGAATACACATTAAATATATTTTATAAATATGTAAGTATTTCTTATTTAATATCTTGACAAGCGACGTGTCACTATTTCCGTTGTTGAACTTAATTGGTAGCACGTACCGTTTATTGAACATCGTAGAAAGGTTATCGTTTCCACATAAAAAAAGAGCATAAAATTTCTTATTAAAAATTTCTTATTAAAAATTTCTTCACATGCACTATATAGGAATATATACGCCTAACGTTTGACTTGATCTTTTGTTAACTTTAGTAGTTTTCGTACCAACATTTAACCAGACTCACCATATTCTCACCAAAAAAAAAAAAACTAGGCTTACCATATACATACACAATATCTATCTGTTAGTACATTCCTAGATTAATTATGTTATCTTCTCACTGTACAATAAAAATTATTTTAAATAATTGTGTAAATAAATGAAAGATGATAAATTTAAAAATAAGAAGCTGTGGATCCCTTAAAAATAATAATAAATTACCATTAATCTTGTACATAAACTTTTAAAATTATTTAAATTATTTTAAAAATTGTCAAATAACTATCAAATTAATTTTTTTGGAGACTTAATCTTAAGAGAATGAATCCTTTCATATGATATTGTCATGTGTAGCATTTCACCATCAATTAAGAAAGCAAGACTCACGCATGAATAAACAATTAAAAAAATTAATAGTATGAAATCATGCATGACAATGTTATTTAAAAAAATAGCATAAGATAATCAATTATCTAATTTCAAAGACGAACTAGATGAACATTTAAAAATTTCAAAAACAATTTTAATTTAAAAAATTGAAAACGAAATTAACGAAAACTAACAATTTCAGCGAGGAAAAGAACGTTTCACTAAAAAGAAAAATTATTGAGTAAATAGCAGGAAGCAAGCAAGCAAGGAACCAATCCATTGAATTTTCATTCTCTTGCAAACTCGGATTGTGATTGGCCCCCAGTCACGAGTTGTAGTGGTCACGTGTCGCACACACGTGCTGAAATATTAACCAATGAAGAGGTGTCAGGTGTCGGTAGAAAATGGCGGTGTCACCGACTAGTGGGTCACTCTACCTTCCTTGTTTCTGCATCAGCCAAACTTCCATTCACGCACGTGCTTATTTACCGGACCTTCCCGTCCTTCCCACCGGTTTACCGGTACACGTGATAGTTCCCTCTTTCTCTTCTCTCCTTTTAAAAAATCACAAATAAATTTAACGGTCAAGATCTCTTGATGAAATTTGCAGCGTATGAGTGATACTATTGCCACCGCTCTCTGCCTTTTCCAATCGTAGTTGGAACCTTTCTCATTTCCTCCTTCGGGTCTTCTCTGTTTCTCTCTGGCTGACGTTGCAAGGAACAAAGGTTGCTGCTTCTTTTCTTTTGTTTGTGGAAGAAGAGAAGAAGAGGGGTCTTTGTTTTCTTTTCTTTGATTGGATTGTGATGAAAATGGAGAGAGATTTCATGGGCCTAACCTCAAAAGAGCCACTTGCTGTGGTCAAGGAGGAGATCAACGATGATGCCTCCAAAGACTCTGGTATATTTCCTCCTCATATAAAATTAACCTTTTTTTTTTAATAACTTTCTCTGCTTAGTTTTTATCTTGCAAAATTTGAGCCTTTGAGCTCTTAAACTTTTGAATTCAGTTTGGGTTTAATTCTATCTTTTCAGATTGCATGCAGGTTGATTTGAGGTAAAAAAAATTATATTTTCCCTTTTATGTTCGATTTGCTTGGTTAACGTGGTTTTTCTGAACAATTTTTTTTTGTTTAAATTTAAACTGTGTTAGATTTTGTCCAGGTGGGAAAACTTTGCTTCTTAACACCCTATTTATTTAGGGGTCTGTGTGTGTCAGTTTTTTTTCCCCTTAATTAAACTAGATGAGTTGTGAGTCTTGTGATTCTTGTTTTGATATTTAAAGTACTTTATGTTATGTGTGTGTTAAATATGCAATTTGGAGGAAAAGAAATGACGGTCAATTTCTTACCAATTTTGTTGATTTGGGTATGATTCTTAACACAGACACTTAGATAGATATGGATTAGTAGATGATGCCAAGTTGCGAAACCTTATGATCTCTCCTTCTCCTTATGAAGGTTTAATGGCCAATTAACTTAATGGTCAATTTGTGGGTATATGTGTTTAGGCTTCACCAAGGGCTGTGCTGCTCAATGGCTCTTCTCGAACAAAGTCTCTGCACTTCCACACTTGATGTCTTTCAAGGTTTCTCAAGATGATAACAAGACTAAGAAGGTAGTGTCTGATCCCATCACATCTGCTGGTTTTATGACAAACTTAAGCCCTGATGCATTTGACTCCACTCACAAACGCCCTGCTGCTGAACCTCAGGTAAGGTTTCTCTCTCCTAGTTTCACTCTCTGTTGGTTCAGAATTGACAAGTTAGTACAACATTCTGTGTTATTTAAGCTTTGGACTAGAATGAAATGAGTATTTGCTTATGCACACATCATAGATCAGGTGATTCCAGTGTGTCGTGATTGCTAATTTTAAGTCAAAGGATGCTTTTTCATTTTAAAAAATGAAATAATTCTAGTCTTTTTTTGCTATATAAACTTCACAATTTGGATTTGATGTGAACCTAGCTTGAGGTTGTTTTGAAATTGCTCGTGTGTTGTTCCAACTTCCAAGTTACGACATCCCCTTGATAAATTGACTTCATCCCCAAGATCTAACCTTCAAATAGTATTGGCTGGTGTGTTTTTTTCCTTCCCCTTCCTGCCATTGATTGTTTGTTCTTACTATTTAGAAATCTTTCAACCACGATGGACAAGGTGGCTTTCATTTTTCCCTCACTCCGTATCCTGTACAACATGATGTGAATTCTGTGACTCGTCCTCATGATGTGAAGATGTTTTCAGTTTCCAATCAAGCAATTTCAGTTCCCACGGGGAGTCCATTCCTGAAGAATCATTTTGCAACTGCGGGTCAGAACATGAGTGGTGCTAATGTGAAGCAGCCATTACTTGGGGGAATACCTGTTACGGGTCCTCATTCAGCTTTTCCAACCATTGGTGCCGCTGCTGAAATGCCTGAATCATGGTAGCTTGAATTTATGCTTGAAATTTTTGATATGTGCAGTGCACAAACTTGTTTCTGTTTTATTTCTCTGATTCATGTTATTTTGAGGCAGCAGTGTGAAGCCATCTGCGCCTTCTGCTCAACTTACCATCTTCTATGCGGGTACTGTCAATGTCTTTGAAGATATCTCCGCTGAGAAGGTACTTCTCTCCGTTTATCATGTTCCTCCCACCCACCATCCATGATAAATAAAAATAAAAAAAAGGAGAAAGAAAAAGAAAAACAAAGGAAAAAGAGGACCATGCATTTCTTATGTCTTGTTGACTAAGCATTGATCATGATTAATTTTAAATGTGGCGATCTTTCTCCAGGCACAAGCTATCATGCTGTTGGCTGGCAGCGGCATATCTGCTGCTTCTAACATGGCACAGCCAAAAGTCCAGGTACCCGGCCCAAAGTTGGCAGCTGGTGATGGCGTGCCTGTGAGTCAACCTGCAAACATGCCACCCTGCTCTGGTCTTCCAAGTCCTTTATCTGTTTCATCGCATGCTGGTGCACAGTCCGGGAGCGGCTCAACTAGTACTGATGAATTTTTGGCAGCTAAAACAAGTGGTGTTTCCACAACTATTAGCAACGTGGAGACTCCAAAAGTAGTCAGTGCAACCACTATGTTGACCTCAGGTATTTTGGCAATATTGTTTCTCACACTCTCATAGTTTCGATCTCGTTTGGGAATATTTGTTTGCAAATTGCATATTAACTTGGGACAAACTCATTTGCAGTCTTGAGTTATCTACTTGTTTAATCAGCAAATGTTTCTTTATAATGATTTTAGCTATCTGTCATGCAGCTGTGCCACAGGCTCGCAAAGCATCCTTGGCTCGATTTCTAGAAAAGCGCAAGGAAAGGTTAGTACTAGTACATGATCTTTTCCTCCTATTGTTTTTGGGACTTACAAAAGGAAAAACTTGGCAATTATTGTCCTTGGACCTATAAATCTGGCGGACTGCCTGCACTGAATGGACTTTCTAATTGTAATAATCCGAAAGTGGGGAAAGGTAATAATCCTCAGGTTGGCCAAAACTTAAAGAGGTTTCTTGGATTAAATCTATCCTCTTTTGAGAATGCCTGATTCATCTCCGTTTTGCCACGCCCCTAAAATACCAGTTATGGTAATGTGTTAACTAGTGGCACCAAGATTTGATGAAAATTATTAATGTGTGGCCATTCTATGTCCTTGCAGGGTGATGAGTGCAGCACCATATAACCCCAGCAAGAAGTCTGAGGAGTGTGCCACTGCAGAATACAATGGTGCTAACTTCTCTGCTACTAATGCTCTGTCAATCAAGTAAGGATAGTTATACCCTTTCAATACCTATATAGGGAGACTATTTCATAGAACAAATATTGTTGTAACTTAAAATGTTGTAAGCGTATGCTTCTATTCTTCCATGATAAAAAATTGTACTGAAAATTATTAAGTATAATACTATGTTTAGTACATAGGTGTAGGGTCTTTTACCTTCAATTATTTTTGTGGTGATAGGGGTATTTACCTTGTTATTTTAAAGGTGGGTGTATCATGGACCACAATTTAACTCTCACAATTTGTCACGTTGTGGGAATAAACGCCCAGTTTAGATATTATATTCATTTAGCAGCTTTTACTTTGTTTATCTTATTTCTATTATTTTATTTCTTTTACACGATCAGTGTTTACTTGTGCGGCCCAGTGATTAGTTTTTATTATATTTTAGTTTGCTTTTGTGATGAAAAAAAAAAGTTATTAGAAAAAAAAAAAGCTGAGTACAAAAAAAAGAGATAAATAATATATATATATATATATGTGTATTTATTTATATTTGGTCTTTATGGTAAGAGCTACGTATAATTTAAATGAATATGAAGAGATATTAAGTCATAGGTAAGATAAGGACGATAGATAAGATTCACGTGGGAACAGAAACATGAAGAAGATAGATTGCAACAACTCAACTACTACTGTGGTGATCCTTTCAGAGGTTTTGTGTGGCTCTTACTCAAATTTTGTATTGTCGCATTCTCACCACAATCCAAAAATTATAATTAAAAAAATCACGTACATGTACAAGCTAATAATAATCACGTTTTCAACCATTGCCGAATTGAATGACATAACGAGAAATTTTGTCACACCCTCCATGGAACTAGATAAGGTGTTTGTTTTGAATTGCCTTCACAAAAGAGACTACAAAAATATCGATACATTGATTTTAAAACTCCGACATAAATATAAATTCAATACTTTATATTAAGCACTTCCTGTAAAGTTCCTAAGGTTATGATAATTTAATATATCTTGAACAAAGCAGATAAGAGAAATATATATCTCAATTAAATTTCTTATCATGTGATGTCAAGTGTAATATCTCACCACTAAATTAAGAATGTGAAACCTATACATGACATAAGCAACAAAAAAATTTGAATGGTAAGAGATCACACTTAAATTCACATGACAAGAAATTCAAATGAGAAAATACATTTTTTAGGGGTGTTAAGCAGGTGGGTCGGGACTCACGACTCGCCAAACCCGACCCGATTCTGTTTGGGCTGGGTTAGCGGGTCGACGGGTTGGACCCATGACCCATCACTTGTGTTGGGTTAAGTGATTGGTCCAACTTGTCAAAATCGACGCTGACCCACTATTTTATTTTATTATTTTTATAATTTATATATATTAAAAAAAATTTTCCTAAGATCATTTTATGAATCATAACATAATATGTATTTTTTAATTAAAAAAATATAATTTTATTATAAAAAATGATTTTTAAAAAAAAATGGTGGGTCACCCACCAACACGATCCGACCCAACACGACCCAAATGGGTCGTGAGTCCAGCGGGTACCCACCCAAAAGTAAAAGTTGACCAGACCTAACTCGACCCATCCCATGTTCACCCCCAACATTTTTGTAGATAAGGCTTTAAGGTGAATGTATCTTAGAGGTGTTAGATTTATATCTTTCAAAAAAATCTCACTAATTTTGTGTTGCATTCAAGGTTGTCAAGATCGAAGTTCTACGTAGGATTGAAAGAACTGGGCAAACATATAAAACATGAAATCGTAACATAGATATATTATTAAATTTATAATTAAAATTTAATTAAACTATAATTTAAAATACATAAAATAATTACGAATCAAATTAAAATTATAATTCATATTTATAAAGTAAAATTTAAAGGGCTTTTTTTATACCAAATAAAAAAAAGACATAACAATACCAATGGCACAAAAAAAAACATTGGTGTGTGAGAGAGCAGAGTTTACTATTATACTCAACTCACTCCCACGTCAGTGTGAAAAACAAAATGTTTATGCCCAAAAAAGAAAAACATATGCCAATGATCCATAAGGCCAAAGCCCATTTAACAGCACGCATCTCCATACCAATGCCTCTCTATTGAAGCAGCGGCGGCTCCTTCTCTCGACGCCAGGTGCTCTGCTCTTAGGGCATGTGCTATCCATTATGTCACTAGTACTAGTCTCTTGTTACTCAACAATTCTGGCATTTGGATTGAAACTATGATATTATATGTATATTCAAGTATTAGCCACAAAACTCAAACAATAAGGCAGAGTAACTCATGCTGGCTTAGCATTTCGGATGATTCTAATATTTTATATATCAATTTTACAGATACAGAAATCTTATAAAATAACACATGATGGCTTAGCATGAACTTCTTCGCTACATCGCTGCAGTGGTTCATTCATTTCTTCTTTTTTTTTGCTTTCATGATAAAATCAGATCTTTTGTCATAAATATTTTGATTGTTAGGATAGTGACAGAGAAAACACTACCAGAGAGATAATAAAATTTTGATGATAATAATATTATGTGTGTTCCGCCTCTATTTATAAGCTATAAATATTATCATAAAATAAATATAAATTTAATTTAAATTAAACTAAATTAATCTAAAATAAGATAGATAAATATCTTAACCATTAAATAGAAATATATCTTAATAAATAAGATAAATAAATATTTTAATAAATAAATCTAAATCAATTTAAATAAAATAAGATACAATAATATCTTAATATTTTCTATACAAGGAGTGAGAAATTCTCTTCATAACTGCTGTGGTGTAGGGGTTGTTACAAAATAAATGGGTTATATAAAAGATAACTAATTTAAATAAAGATAAATCTAAACCTATAAAAAAATATAAAGCAAAGAAACAAATTTAAAAATAATTTAATTGTTATTCATTATTAACCTGGTCACACAACAATCTGGGCTTGGCCCTTTAGCATAAATTACCCAAGCTCTCTTGTCAGCTCTTAAGGCAACCAGTCACTTGAAGCATGGCCACCACGATCAGTAACCTCCCTGCAGAGTTGATTCGCGAAATCCTATTGAGGCTTCCCCTCAAATTGGGGCATGATCAGTACAATAATTAGATTTTGCAGTGATAACTGCATACACAAGGTCTCGAACTCGAGATCTTGCTTACGCAATATCAAGCCGCTTACCACTTGGACCAACCTCCGTTGGTACTTTTTTGTGTGTCTTAGTTTGCCTTAAAATAGATTTTTTCTTTCAAATATGAATGGTGAAAACACAAGGACGTACGGATTGTGCAAATGTAGTTTAAGTCACCTATTATATCTTATTTTTTTCGTGAATTGTATCTAATAGTAACACTTATATGGTTATGTAATTAACATTGCCTAACTTGCTTATAGTAACTAATCTATAACTGAATTTAACTAATCATCCAACTAACTTCTATTTTGGATGATTGTCATCTAATACCCCCCGCAATCATGGCCGTCTTGAGTAACCTTGAATAAGTTGTGAAGGCCAAGATTGGAGACAATGTCTTTGAAAGGCATAGGGCCAAGGGGTTTAGTGAATATGTCTGCAAGTTGTAACTTGGTTGAGATGGGAAGCAAATGAATGAGACCCGACTGTAATTTTTCTCGAACAAAATGTCAATCAAGTTCGATGTGCTTGGTTCGTTCATGAAAGGCAAGGTTATAAGCCAACTGAAGAGCTGATTGGTTGTCACAGAATACTATGGCTGGATCTGCAGGGCCCATGGCAAGCTCAGTTAACAGATATGTCAGCCATTGAATTTCACAGGAAGTCACAGCTAATGCCCTATATTCTGCCTCGCAACATGATCGAGATACCACGCTTTGCTTCTTTGATTTCCAGCTGATGAAAGACTTGCCTAAGACTATGCAGAATCCAGAAGTGGATTTTCTGGTATCAGGGACTCTAGCCCAATCTGCATTAGTGTATGCCTGCAATTGTAAAGAGGAATCACTCGGGAAAAATAAACCAAGCCCTAACGCCTCTTTGATGTAATGGAGAATTCTCACAGCAGCTTGACGATGAATTGAGGTAGGAACAACCATGAATTGTGCTAGCTGATTGACAACATAAGAGATGTCTGGCCTAGTTGTAGTGAGGTAAATCAACCTCCCTATTAACCTGCGATAGGCTGCTGCATCTGAGAGAAGCTCCCCTATGTCTTTGGACATTCTATGAGAATTGTCCATAGGAGTGGAGGCAAGCTTGCAGGCTACAAGTGAAGCATCTTCAAGAATCTCTAAGGTATACTTCCTCTGGGACAGGGAAATGCCAGAACTATTGCGAGCAATTTCTAAGCCAATGAAGTATTTTGCCTCACCAAGGTCCTTGATTTTGAAAGCATTATCCAAAAAGGTCTTCATTTCCTTGATTGCTATAAGATTGTTGCTGGCAAGGAGAATGTCATCAACATAGATGAGTAATGCAGAAAAAGACTTTGCAATGGCCTTGATGAAAATAGAGTGATTCGATTGAGATTGGTGGTAACCACAAGAAATAAGGGCACTGGATAGTTTTGAAAACCATTGCCTACTTGTTTGCTTGAGACCATAGAAAGACTTTTGCAACAAACAAGCCTTATTAGGACTAGAGGTAGGGAAACCTTGAGGTAGCTTCATATAAACTTCCTCATGAAGATCACCATGTAAAAAAGCATTGTTAAATCAAGTTGATGCAAATGCCATTTCATTACAGAAGTTAAAGCCAATAACATTCGAACAGTAGACATTTTTGCCACAGGGCTGAAAGTGTCCATGTAATCCACACCTTGTGTTTGATTGTAACCCTTTGCAACCAATCGAGCCATGTATCTCTCAATGCTGCCATCAACCTTCAATTTTACTTTATAAACCCATTTACAACCTATGGGATTCTTACCAGGACGGAGATCAACTAATCTCCAACTATTGTTTTGCTCCAAAGCAGCAATCTCAGCAGCCATGGCATCTCTTTAGCAGGCATGTTTGAGAGCCTGAGCATAAGAGGAAGGTTCAGTTATGGTAGAGACGGTTAATGCAAAATGTCTATAGGAAGGAGAGAGTTTATCATAGGACAAGAAAGAATGCAGAGGATATTGAGTGTGGCTAGAGGGTGATGGTGGCACTGCCGTATGCAGCAAGTTACAGTGGTAATCTTTCAGGTAGGTAGGAATTGTTTTAGGCCTGACTGATCTTCTTGGTTAAGGAATAGGAGATCAGTTAGTGACTGGTGGTACAAGGGAGATGGAACCTGAATCACGTGTGATTGAAGGAGGTGCAGCAAGAGGAAAGTCTGAATCAAGGCAGGGAGTATGTGGGGGAAAGATTAGGCAAAATAATTTCACTGCTGGGCTGTGGTGCTGCAGAATAAGGGAAGAAGCTTTCATAAAAGTGGACATTCCTACTCATGAAAATTTCCCTGCTATGAATAAAGAGCAAATCCTTTAACCCCAAATCTATAACCAAGGAAGATGCACTTCCTAGCCCTAGGGTCAAGCTTGGTCCTGTTTCTATGAAGAGTGTTGGCATATGCTAAGCAACCAAATACTCTAATAAAACTGAAATCAGGCTCCTTGTTAAACAGAATTGTATGAGGACATTTTTCCTTTAGTGCAGCAGAAGGAATTCTGTTGATAAGGAACACTGCATGGTGAACAACAAAGGACCAAAAAGAAGTAGGAAGATTGGCCTGAAATAGCAAGGCTCTAGTAACGTTCATCAAGTGTTGGTGTTTTCTTTCTACAATAGCATTTTGTTGTGGAGTCTCCACACAAGAAAGCTAGGGAATAGTTCCTTTTGCAGAGAAAAAATTCTTCAAAGCAAACTCAGGGTCATTATCACTTCTAACCTTCTTAACTATTTTCCCAAACTGAGACTCAACCATGAGAATAAAAGCCTGCAGGGCCATAGGGGCTTCTGACTTGGCTTTCGGCAGATAAACCCAGACATGTCTACTGTGGTCATCCACCATAGTGAGAAAATATTTGTGGCCTTGTAGAAAGGGAACTGGGAAGGGGCCAAATATGTCAACATACAATAAATTAAAAATGCTAGATAACTGAGATGTGTTAAGAACATATGGTAAAGCTTTTTGTTTAGCCAAATGGCAGATATCACAAGCAGAAACCTTAATAGAAGCAGGAATGAAATCACATTGATTATGCATTATTCTCAACTTATCCTTAGGTACATGTCCAAGGAGAAAATGCCACAAATCCAAACCATACTACTGTACAAAGTTAACAGAATAGGAAATTGATGCAAAAACATTACAAAAACCAGGCTCTTTGAGAATGTATAAGCCATTTTCCACATTAGCAAGACCAATCTCCTCCAAGCTGTGGCAATCCTGAATTGCACAAGAGTCAAAGCAAACTCTAAGAATGCAATCATTATCAAAGCATAACTTGGTAATAGTTATCAAATTGAAGGCAAAATCTGGTATATAAAGCACATTGGTAAGGCAAATCTTGTTGTTAAAGATAATTGTGTCAGCAATATGTGAGACCAAAGTGTGTCCATTAGGCAAAGAGATATTAACAAGTGGCTCAATGGTTTTGTAAGAGCTATAGAAATCCATGGAACATATATGATCAATGGCACCTGAGTCAAGGATCCAAGGCACAGAAATTGATCTACTTGAACTAGAGCCTTTGTTTGCAATATTGAGTTGAGCAGAGGAGGAAGCAATTGAACCAGAGTGATTAATCAATGCTAAAAGACTTTGATATTGCTCAGCAGTGAAACCAAATTGAACAAGATTAGAGGAACCCTTCTCAGCAGGAGCAGCAACAAAATTGGCACCTGAATTAACAGAACTAGCAGAATCAGTGGTGACTGCATTAGCACGCTTGGTATTGGATTTGAATTTGTAGCCAGTAGGGTATCCATGCTTCTAGTAACACTCCTCAACTATGTGTCCATGGAATCCACAAAATGTGCATTTCTTTCCCTTTGATGATTCAGAGGGCTTATCACTGTTAATTTGAGTTGATGGAGCAGAGTAATTGAGCATGAGCCTGGCATTAGTCTGGCATGAAATCTGGCGCTTGTGTTGAATCACAAGAGAAAAAATGCAATTGATTGAAGGCAAGGGATCCATAAGAAGGATCTGAGATCTAACAGTATGAAAGGAATCATTAAGGCCTTTCAAGAACCTAATGATCCTATCAGCATCACGATGCATCTTGATAGTAGAGAATGCACCACAGGAACAAGGGGAAGAGCATGAGCAAGAAGGTAAGGGACGAAACACATCAAGTTCATCCCATATCGAAGGGAAGCAATTTCGTCCTGAAGATCTGCAATTCGAACCAGATCTCCTTGGGAGAACCGATCTCTAAGTTCTTGCCAAACATCACAAGCTTTGTCCAACCAAATCACACTTTGTGCAATGGAACGATCAATGGCGGAATCAACCATGACAACACCATGTAATTACACCTTTCCCAGTGCAAAAAAAGAGAGGAATCTTTACAAGGTACAACAATAGAGCCACCAGCAAACTGAAGCTTGTTCTTGGAGAGCAAAGCCATTCAAATGGTGTAAGACCAACTGTGGTAGTTAGATCCATTGAGAAGAGAAGAAACAAAAACGAGAAAAGGATTCTCATTAGGATGAAGATAGAAAGGTGAAAGAGGATCATGTGCAGAATCTTAGTTCGGCGATGGAACCAGCATCGGTGGAACAAAATCGGCATCAGCCATGGAAGCCATTATAGATGGAGGAAGATGGAGAAGTTCAGAGATGAGAAACGAAAGCAACACTACGATGATACCATGATAGAATTCTTGCAAAAAGAATCACAGAAGAAGCAAGAAAAGGAATGGAAACTAAAAAATGTGTCATCAACAGAAGGCATAAGCTTTTATATAAATACATTGGTTGGTTACTTGCACTGCAAGTCATGTAACTAACATTAACTAATCTATAACTGAATTTAACCAATTATCCAACTAACTTCTATTTTGGATGATTGTCATCTAATATTGATGAAGCATGCAGTGAAATATGAGAGACACAATACAACTACACCAAAAGCATCCTAATTATTTATCTATGGATTGATGAACAGGAGATCCTCATAGCAACTTGTGATGAAAAGCTGAGGCATTACCAAATAAAATTGGTTTTCAACTATCTACATTTCCACATTCTGCCGCTCCAACTTCAACTTGATTGAAATGTATACGCAACACACAAGGCTAAGGCTCAATCAACATTTGCAATATATATTTACCTAATTTTCGTACACATCTCGGAATACATGCAAATGGGTGATCTAAGTTAGGGTCTGTGGTCTCCCTCTTTTATAGGTTTTCACTTCTTAACACTACTACGGTCATAAATATTAATTGTTCTATACATGGGGATGTTTACTTTGTGCAAAGAATAAAAAAGCATAAAGTTCCCCTATCACCATTTTTAAATTGAACACAGAGCTACATGCTGATTGGATCAGAGTGTACTCCTGCACTTAAGTTGGATTTTGTACTAGCTTTGGATGAGAAGCAGCATATATAGAAGAATTCACATCAGGTTTTAGGTGGGAAAGCAGATGCTGAACATCCTGGCGAAGACTCTCCGACGCCCTTCCAATGAGAGCCAAAACATCTGGTCGGGGTTTGCTGCCAGCTTGCACCGGCCCTCCCTGCCCTTCATAATGGATGACATGATGGCTGGAACACCAAGTATAGAAAAGTAAGCAGCATGATGCATCAGAGGATAAAACTTTAGGTGCCGAGATTTTCAGATGAATTGAGAAGAGAACTTACATGAAGTCAATGAGATCAGCTATTTCTGATGCCTCAACAGCGGTTGAAGGCTGGGAGTTTTTTCCAAATACATCCACAAGTATACTTAATAGTAATGAAAGGGTCTGAAAATTTTCAGAAGTTGAAAGAAAAAACATCAGTACCAAAAAGTTTCAGTAACCTACATCGAAATTAAAATGAATCATTAAAAATGACACAAAAATCTAATCCGAACAGTAACAGATATGGGTCAACCACACAGCTAATAAATGTTTTTATCTAGCATAAAGAGTAGTCTCACTATTTGAGTTTTAATGATTTTTTAAACTGTTACATGTAAATTGTGATTTAATAAATGATAATATTTTCACACTGGATAATTGGTAGGAGAAACATCATGCAATATTGGCTAGCAATTATCTTGGAAGGAATTTGAAAATATTTGAAATCTGGAAAATAACTTACTCATGCATACAAATTTTCTTAAAATAGAGAAATTGAAGATTTTCTGTACCTTGTTGAAAAGTGAATGAGCATTGGCAAGTTTTGGAAGGAGTGGACCAATTATCCGAAATGCTATCCTCAACATTGCAACTGATGTTACTGGCTGAAGTTGCTTGATGATAACATGGGTCCCTTCTAACCATTCCTGAGGGAGATTACTGAAGAAAGAATGAAGCAAGGCAACCACATTCCCTGCGATTATGAGACAAGACAGAATAATGATATAATTTCAAATTTTAATGACATGAGTTGTTACCTGAAAAAAAAAAAAAATCTAATGCCATGTCTTGAGTAAATAACCCTTTTGCAAAACCATACCTATTGCTGTTGAGGTATTGTCCTGTGCAGCCCAAGTTGGATCTAACAAAGCATAGCCAACTGCGGAGTCTATTTCACCAAGCGACCTTTTCCAATCTGTAAGCCACCAGTTCTCTTTTATAATACGTGTTGTCTCCAAGTAAAGTTGAAAGTGAAAATCGGAAGGAAGTTGAGACAGTAGGAGGCCACAGGCTTGAATCAAAAGGCAAGACAGTTGTTGGCATGTATAACCGCTTCGCGAAGCAAAGTTTGTGGTATTTATTCCACAACTCGAAGGATTTGATCTGCTTGCCCCTAAGGAATCTGAGCTTCCCCCTGAAGGTGATGTCGGTAATACCGAACCTTGCCCTACACCATTTGAACCACCTTGGAGACCACTGTTGGACTGGATCAGCATTGGTTGTATATTAACAATAATCTGAACAAGCGATTGCACGATCTGAGAGGCAGTTACAGGAAGGGAAAGTATTTCAATGACTGCCGTCTCAAGGACTAGCTGAGTGTATGTGCCCGGATCCTGGATTTGGTAGAATGCCTTCGGGCCCTCAGAAGCATTTGCTGATCCAGACTGAGATACAGCTGGAGGCTTGTTATGTTTTAAAGTGTCTCCCATTGATCCCGATTTTGAATTGTTATGTACAGGAGGGATAACATTATTCACTATTCCCAATAGTAGTGTTGCAAAATAATCCAGAGGAGGGCACACAGCAGAATTTGGTGAAGTTATTTGCTGTGGGAATGACTCTGAGAAGGGAATCTGAAATAAACACAGGACCCAATGATAGTTGCTGAGCAACCTTAAGGAAACAAAATAAGGCTAACAGGAAACCAGGTAGTTTTATTTACCTTGTTGATATCAAGCACATTGAGTACTCGAACAATAAGCTTTGGAGGAAGATGACCATAGAAGTATGCAAGTATATCCCGAACAAACGTAAACCTTAGAGGGTAGTAAGCAAGTAATGAAGAGTACATGGCCAATAGTCTGTCCGCCGGATCCATAGCATCATTTTCAATAAGTCTATAAATAATTAATGGGATGACTGGAAGCAAACGTGCTGCAATATCATCAAAGAACACTGGATACCTGGCAAGTTGGGCACTAGCAGTGTCAGGGCGTGCAATTTTCAAAGCGATGCAAACATGAAAAAATGTACACAAGAAGATACAGTTGGATAAAGTTACCTTATTTTATAGAAACAACAGATAAACATATGATGTCTTTTTAAATCTATTAATCATCAATCAATCTCTTATGATTTAATCATTGCCCTTCATGTTGCATGCACCTAATGAACATTTATGGGTCTTCATTTGTACTTCTAAAAACAGACAAATTCATGAATTCCTTGAATGCATAAAAATTATAATCCTCATTTAAAGTGTCATAGATAACCCACAATTAAAATTGTGTTGAAGTCTTCGTCAACCAAGTTTTGCTCAAAAACAAAGCACCAAGTCAAAAGATGCTTGATCAGTTTACCAAAACGAAAAGAATAAAAAAAAAATGTTTGATCTCATCAGAAACGATAGACTTATTATGTTAATTTTAATCTACCTATCCTTCCATGACAGGTGATTTCCAAGAGCCTTTTGTAGCTCAACTCGCTTGAAAACTCCTGAGTATAGCCAATGTTCAGGGTTCCCATGTGTAATGCAAAAGAGTTTTACTCTTTGCTGAAGCTCTTGCCTATCCAGTAGACTAATCTGCAATGTCAGTCATCACATTAATATATCTTGAAATTGATCAAAATCTATCATTTTAAGCACTTTGCTAAAACAGTCACAGATAAAGTTAGGATACACATACCACAATACGCAAAGAATGTGGATCATCATCACGATCAATAAGAGCTAAAAGCAAGATATCCAAAGGCAGTAACTCATTTGTCCAGACAAAAAAGACAATGCTTGCACAAGCTTTTGCCAGAAGCTCCTGTCAAAGAACATTATATGAATATTGAATAGAGATAGAAAGGTACTGATTGACACAAGTATAAGAAAAGAAAGCCTTGTCACAGCAATTAACCTGTAAGGAATGTCCTTGCTGGAGCTCTATCAGTATGTGATGAAGCAGAACATCCACCATTGTGTAAATGTTAGATGTCACCTCTTCGGGAGAAAATTCTCGCAGCACACGTCCCTAGACAAATTTGCAGAACTTGCTGAAATTTTGCAATGGACTAAAACCTAATACACGGATTTATCTCAAAAATTGGTTTTTGAGCCCAACAGCATTAACTGATCCATGTAGCCAAACTCAACTAGTGATATGATTTTTATTGTTGTTGTAAGAAAGTTTCAGAAATAAAAGAAAAAAGTAGCACAGAAATAAGCAAAAGAAAATTTCTTTACTCTTTCAATGCTGCAATTTAGAAGTTCTAGGAGCTGCCAGAAAAATGAGTATATTAAGCTGGCAGGTAGAAGATTAATACCAGGTTTCCGCTGTTAATGTTTTCTGCATGGCCATGCATCAATATCAATGCACCAGCACACAAATATTGTCGGTGCATAGGGAAACTATGACTGATATAGGTCATAACATAACTAGGATCAGCTGATGGTGAAAGAAGCTGGGTGCACTGGTTTATAACAGTGGTTTCTGCCTGCAGAAATATCTTTGAAGTTAGTTTACATACCAAGAAAAAATTAAGCATATAAAAATAGCATATTTTTCTAACATGTATGCTCTGGCATGTAAAATCCCTTTAGGCTTAAAACTTTTGATAAGAATTCACAACATTAGGCGCCTTTAATCTTTACCAATCTAGAAGGCATGCCAGCATAGATGCAGATATGCTAAGACAACTCAAATAACCAACCTGCTGCCATGCTTGTATTGCAAGACTTCTTTTATCTGTTCTACCACTCAACGCTTCGCGCAAAACTGTAGGGAAGAAGCGCAGTGTTTTTTCTGACCACACATGCTGGCTAGTTGCCATTGTTTGTTCCAACATAGTTTGCAGATAATGCAGGTGTTCAGCATCTGCAATCCCGCGTGTTTTAATAAGGATAGCAAGTGTTACAACAGCTACTCGATTCAGAGTTTCTGTAAATTCAGTTGGGCCCTGTAAAATATTAAAAGAAAAGGGTAAACAAAAATAAAGCATCAATAAGTTTCAGATTACACATGGGGGACGCGACTTGGAGTCCTATGTGTCTGAGTCATGTCCACCTTATATCCAAGTCATGTTCAGGTGTGTCCGGGAAAAATTACTCTTGTAATGGGACATGTACAAACGTGTGTCCAATGCATATCGGACACATCAACAAGTTGGAGTTTCCATGCTTTCTAGTTCCAAAATGACAAGCAAGCAAAAACGGAAAGAAAAAGTAACTGAAAAATAGAAGTTCAAGCCGGGAGAGCAAAGCAAACACCTTTCCTTCCCTTTTAACAAAGAAAAAATCTCTCAATGAGAAAACAAGATTCAGGCACAGGTTTTCAGCTAGTCTGAATGCTCGATGATCTCCTCTTTTTCCTTTTAGAGCAGAAATAATCTTTGTTACATCATACATCAAGGCTTTGCTTTTTCCCTGGTACCTGCACAAAATGAAACAGCATAGTATTCAGCATCATCCAGTTCCCTGCCAAGTAGAGAATCTGTCCTCATCCAAGTCCTTTTTCTGGAAGCTAGAGAGGGATTTTTCGGCGAAGGTCCAGGTTAGATGGTAAAGAATCATACAATGCTGAAAGCACATTCAAATAAAAGCTCAAACAGAAACAAAAGGAAAGCTCCCAAAAAATGGCAAACTATCTTTAGTTCAGAGAGAAGGAAGATAAATATTGTCGCACACAAAAATAATCACCTGTAAAGTGGAAGTAACCGGTAGTTCAATATCTCAAGCACCAAAAGTGTTACTCCAGGCTTGCTCAACAATGAAGGATTTCTTTGCACCAAATGCTGTGAAAGGTAGCTTTTTCAAACGATGTAATTGTAATAGCAGCAAGCAAGCACATAAAAATTTAAATCTAAACAATATGGAGAGCTAAAAAAAATATCAAAAACACTTCATGAAACCTTAAAAATAATGCCTGATACCATAAGATGAACTAGATGAGGTGAGAGATCAAAGAAGTCTGTATTGTAACTTTCCTCAAACATCCATGGTCTGCATTGTAAAAGAATAACACAAGAAGAAGAAATCTAGAAGGGTAAAGGAATTACATTGAAATGTGAACGAAATAATGACTGAGGAGAAATGAGCAACAATCTAGTATATGTTTCAACCATCGCAATGCTGGGTACAACCTGCACATAAATATAATAGGGAAATATGAAAAGACAGTTGTTGCTCTGAACTAGATGTCACAATTAAATTATTCATTTCTAGTTGTTCATAGGGGAAATAATTACTGAGAAGCTTATAGCCACACTTCTCTCAATGATATTATCGCAATATTCAAATTACCTGATAGAACTGGTTAAATTAACAAAGTAAAGTTCTTATTAGTTTTTAATGAAAATACAAGGGTTAGGGATATACGTCAGATCCTTGCTCTCCTAGACTCTCAAGTCCTAATTTCTCCAATGATGACTTATGCATCTCTAATCCTCCTTTTTATTAATCTAAATCACAACTAAATAATATTATTCCTAACTACTAAGCCGCGGTTCCTATCATTACCAGAGGGCTCAAAAGTCATGCTGGTAAATTAATCTTAATATGAGAGAGAGTATGCGAAACAACCTGCCCAGAAAACAAAGATTCCTCCATTTGATAAGACAGCTTCATACATAAGTTCATTGACAATCCAGATAACAATGACATGGGGATTGGGCTCACTTCTCGTGTACCCACTAATCTCTCAGTTGGCTGTAGGTTTGTTCCTGGTAACAAGTCGACAACTCCAGCAGAAGTTAACCAGTTCATTACTGTTTCACAAGCAGGCTGCGCCATCGTGTACGACAAAACCCAAAACATCCCTATCGAGCGTTCATCCATATTCATATAATCCATCATCCGATCCCCTGAAAGTCATGCGTGCTTAAAAAAAGAACATATACTTCCATAGCATAAAAAACTAAACAAGATACATAAGGTCTATTAGAGTAAGAAATATCTCAAAATAGACCTTAAGAACAAACAGCAAACCAGTATTTAGTACCTTTGCTTGCTTGTCTCCACCATTCATCTATTTGTTTGCCTTTTTGAAGCTGCTCATTGTTCACATATTCTCTGGTTGATGTGTTCAATGACCAAATACGTAAGTTTAGACAGCTGCTTATAAAATCAAGCAAGATACCTTGAGGGTTATTAGGATCAGAATTTCTCTCTTCTCTATGAAATGATAGAATCTTTCTGGTTGTCTCCACCTGTTATGCAATGCCAAGGCCATTTATACATGAACTCAAGTGTTAGTAAAAGCACAAAGCAACTTCATTGAATTGCTACAATACATCAACCTAGAAAACTATTCCAGCATAAAAGGTTTTCATCTTATTGCTAACAAATTAGAAAGTCTAGACATGAAAAATATCCATCTTTTTAGATGATGGACTAAATATCCTTCCTAGACAAAATGCACAACCAGTAGAATATGCTTTGGAAATTAATAAAGAAATTATCTTTGGATCAAAAGTAATAGTAGCAAGGACTAGAAATTTAGTTTCCATGGAAGCAAGAGAAAACAACAAATTATAAATTAAATTCAAAACCTTTCTAGCATCTGAGTTCAAAGCATTCATGACCAGCTCCATTCGAATTATCTGCGCAAGTAGCCAAGTCACATGATTTGTCTTAAGAATAGGATGATCGCCCTCTGTAAGCCGTGACACCAGCTTGTCCACAAAATCAACAAAATCAATGCACCCATTTTTTATAAGAAAGTGGAAGATATCAGAGAAGACAAGCCAGTCCTGCCAGCAATTTATTTCTGCATGAATTATTCAAAAAAATAAGTTTTAAATAAAACAAAAGTTTAGAATCAATCACTTTTTTGGGGACAATAGAACAATTAGTAGAGAGAAACGACATAAGGTACATATGAGGGAGCACAAGGAATCCATCCAGGTGCTAGCAAAAACTAAAAGAGAAGAGTAAACCTAAGAAGCAAAAGCATGCAACAAAGCTGTCCAACCTCTTGTATATGAGTGATAGAAAAACACTTGAAGCAACCAGGAGCAAAACACCAAAGAAAGGCCATAACCACAATCTTAATCCAATACAAATGTAAGGGTAAATAGAGATCCTTGAAAATTGAGGGAGATGATAAAGGGAAGGAAAATCCTCTAAGAAAGGGATATTCCCTGCCCAAATCTTTATATGACCATCACCCATTCCCAATGAAACAAGTGTTGAGCAGAAGCATGTCGCTGCATCACAAAAAAACTTACAGACTACAGAGACTTGAATGAATAGCACTAATTGCTGGGTTGGCACCCCGCCCTTCCTGATCTAGACCATATTGATTTCAAATGACTTTGGTGCCATAATGAAGTTGTTTCTAAAAAAGATCCATAGTCATTTTGCGAATAAAGAATTATTTTTGGACATAAAATTTCTAAGACACTCTTTGAGTGCCTTACATGCCAATCAACTAGTTCCTTAGCCAACTAGGTTACATTTGTATATAAGCACAAAATAGAGTGTGTGTGCGCGTGCGCGTTATATTGGGTTGTTATCTTTAAGTCCACTCATCATCAGGATAAACTTACTATTCCTTTTCCACATGACCTACTTTGAGTATGAGGATTGCCAAGGTTGTCTCTCATGCCAATCTACTAGTTCCTTGGCAAACTTATTTGCATGTTAACATGAGCACTCCACTAACGCAATTACAACTTGCATATATATTAATCAGCAAAAATGAAACTAACATACACACACAGATATAAACAAAGAGAAACGATTATTACCTGAATTTGTCAATTTCAGAAGTTCAACAATTCTATCAATAGTTGCCTCGCAGATCATTGCTGATGAAAAGACAGCACCAGGGGTAGGCACTTGAGATGGAGACCTATAGCAGGGAGCTAGTAGCAGCACCCGTTTCCACCAATCAGGTGACGGTGTAGTGCGGAGAGCATGCTTTATACAGCGTAAAGCTCTCTCCCAGTCCAAACTTCCCTTCTGGATAGAATTTGCAATATCCTACAGGCAGAATTAATTGACTAACTTACCAACTTAGAACAAACCATGATCAAAACAGTAAAGGAAAATATGTTTACACATATAACTTTAAGCAATAGTTGAGTGCATTTCAAGCACATTTAAGGCGGTTAATGACGAAAACGTATGATTATATTATGAGACACATCAGGAATAATACTGCAGAATAAATGAGAGGAAAACAGAAGAATTTGACAAACAAGTGACAGACTTAAATTGTAGAAATCCATAAATATGAGAACCATAATTTGACTTTTCAATGCAACATACGGATAAGTATAATGTAATTGTTAAAGGGAAGCAGGTGAAGAAATGCCATCAATATTCAATCTCTATGCAAAGCTAGAAAATCCATGAATTTGACACGAAAAACAAAGCATGACCAATCATATTTGATTTTTTTATGTCTGTGACCAAGGGGGGTGCGCAGTGTGATTTGGTAACAAATTCCTCTTTATAGGCATCCCTAAACACCTCCATATGTTTTCTTGAAAGCTACATGCATTTCTTTCTCTAGTCACCAGCAACGGACCACATCATTTTAGGTTATGTTATCCTTTGACAATTTCCACCTTGATTTCAGCGAAAGCATATTTCCGCGAATAATTTGATAGTGTCTGAGTAACAAGTTTTAAATACATTCTCACATATCAATAATGAGTTTCTCGAGATAAGTCATGAGACACTTACCTCTCCATGCAATGGTTCTCCAAGTACACTTATATAGGTGATCGGCGACAGTCGCGGTTGTGCTACTGGTTCACCTGAAATATTGAGTGTTGTTTGAGAGAGGATCCGATGAGTCCCAAATGTAGGGCAATGAAGATGTTGATCTAACATTTGCATGTTCATAGCCATCATATCGCGTCTCCTGTGTATCTCCAAGATAAGTGTAAATAATGCTTCATCATCTGGAATGTTATCTATGAACTGCAAACCACTGCGTAATAATTCATAAAAGGGGACTCGACATTTTCCCTCATCAACTAACAGCCAGATCACATCCAAACAACTGTGTAACCAAGCTGTCAAGGCTTTGTCAGGTCCACATGATTTTGGCGGATCACACTCATCAACTCCCTGTTGCCTTTGGTCCCAATTTACCAGCCAATTCATCATATGTTGAAATATTTCAGCATAAGCCACGGGTTTCAAGTTAAAGTCAAGGCCAGTTAAGATAATCTTGCAACATAGCTGACGAAGGCTGCTAAGATCATTATTTCTAATAGATGGCACTTTTCTAGATTGCTGTCCAGTGCCGGAAACATCAGATGATTTGACAGGAGATAAAGCTGCAAATGATTCAGTAGTTGATTGGGCAGGCGAGCCAATAGGATGAATGGAATGTAACGGAGAAGCAGGATTTGAAATCTGGAAATTAGAAGAGTTGGCAATTGTGCTCGCAGGTGGTAGCATTCCGGACTGCGATAAGCTCGACGAAGAAACAGTTGGCATTGATTGACTCCCTTGACCAACAGGCAATTCTGCAGAAGAAACTGATGCGAGGAGGGACGGAAGTAGAGTATCCCAGTTAATGTACCCAATACTGCACAAGCTTCGTATAGCGAAAAGAAGAAAGTCGGCCCGTGGCCCATGATTACTACACTGCACAACTAGCGTTATGATAATAGCTTCTGTCACGGAACGTAACTGATCTTGGTCCTGAAAGCAAATCATAGCATCAACATTAAAACTATGACACACGTCAACGTCAACTGACATGCATCCAACAATGAAAAATGACATGAAGAAGCAAGTCGATGCACGGTATAATTTCAAACTCACAGAAAACTGGTTCTGAAGTTGCTCGAAATCTACGAGGAACTGCTCATTCGGTGGAGGGACATCTCGGTTAAGAGCGAGTACACGTTTTTGTGTCTTGTTCCTGGAATCAATTATTCCAGCAATTAACAAGAAGTTAACAAATACAAACATGAACAAATATGCACGCATATGAATTTTTGTTTAGAAGAAGAAATTGATTGAGATGTATTTGTGGTTACAACAAAACACCATGTATTTTATAGGTGAAATTGATTAGATCGTTACATGCCAAGAGAGGTTCACCGAGCACGAAAGATAGCGAATAATGAGATGGACTTTGTTATTTTGAAAATATTACTATTGAGAACTAGCAAGCCAATAATAAATGGCCCAAACACCCAATGTAGTAAATGGAGAAACAACAATGAGTGTGGAGCAAGACCCTTTGAAAGAAGTAGGGCAGAACTGACCGGCTATGTTGCATAGGTACGGTTAGATTACCGACTCTAACCGGTATCGGGTACAGATAGAGGTATGAAAAATTTGCAAAAAATAGGTACGGTACCGGATGATATATTACATAAAATTATAAACAATAAAGTAATTAAATCATAAGATAAATGTAATTTGATAATGTTCTAACTCCAAGTTTTAATCAAATTACGATAAAATATATCAAACAACCAAAAAACGGACGCAAAGAAGTACAAAATTTGAATGGATGAAGATTAATTTGCCTAATTTAAAAGCAAACTAAATAGTTTAATTGCAATTAGGGGACATTTGCTTATTGTAATGCTTGACCTACAAGTACACATGAGTACCCAACAACTACCGGTCAGAGTTCTGTTGGATAGAAACAGTTATAACAAGTTGCAACAGTGTCAAAACCCTATCATAAATACTCTGCTGGTTGTCGCCAAAGAAAGTGGGGAAAAAGAAACCCAGAAAACCTAGAAGATTGACCGGGAGTGCTCATCGAAATTCAAACAATTTAGTTTTAACAGTGTATTTCGAGTGTGCACTTACGGCGGTTCTCGGATTGAGTCATCGGATTTGTGGCTGCTATTTCTCTGAAAATGAAAAGGAAGTAAGAAATTAAGTAAAAAAAAATGGAATAAACGAAATGAAAATAGGGAGAGCGAGGGGATGAAGAAACTAACGCCCAAGTAAAGGTTGAAGAGATCGAGAATGGGTGATCGTGCAGGATGGAACTGGTGAGCGCGTGAGGCTGTTGCTGGTGCCGCTGCCGCTGCCCTCTGACTCTGATCCATCCCTTTCCCTTCCTCGTGTTTCTCTTTCACTTTCAGTTCAACTCAACTGACTCGTTCGGCCTCACCACCACCACCACCACTATTTACACCCTCGCCACCATTTCATACGGCACTACTAAAACTACAAATTTGTAACAAATATTTTATAATACTTTTCTCCAAATTATGGAAAATTCTTGCATGCAGCTAGGGGTATACAAACCCGGTCCAGTCCAAGTCGCCCAAAAGTTATCCGATTTGGCTAATGCTCATTTTAATCCCAAGTGTAAATTGGAGTCACTTTAGTTGTTAAAACTCAAAATTTATTTTAGGTTAAATTAGTCTCTTAATATAGCATCATTACTATATTGTTACATTTTCGTTGATTTATCACATTAAAAGAGATAGTAACAGCAATTGAGGTTACAAATTAGTTGTAGTTGCACTTGAAACTGTAAATGATATCACTAGAGATGGTAAATGAAGCTGTAATAACAACTAAGATTTGTAACTACAAGCGTCATCACAATTATATTTTTAGCTTTTTTGTGTTGCCACACAATCTCTATTGCTGTCACGTTCTTATTTAATACAATAAATTATTAAAACATGATAATACAATAATGATATTAAATTGTTAGACTAATTTAACCAACAACTTACAATTTTAAAAATTAAAAAGTCAAATTTTAAAATTCAATGATCAAAGTGACTTGAGTTTACACTTTCATAGACCAAAATGGACACTTTCCCTATCAAGTTTATTTAGATCAAGTTAAGGTTTACAAATTGACCCAATTCAAATATAAATTTGAGTTTGGATTAATACAAACTCAACCTAACTCGATTCACATACCCCCTGTGTTGAATAAGCAATTCTTTAATCATTTCATCAAATTTAAAATATATAATCCACCATCACATAATTTAATAATATTAAGCTTGAAACTTTACAACTTGTCAGTTATGACCTTTAATTAATAATAACTTTTAAGTTAAAAGTAAAAGTTGTTGCAGAGCACAAATATAAGTTGAACTTTTACATATCAACGATTCAAATAACTTTTACTATTGAAAAACATGTATCGAATATATTACAACATGAACTATGTGACATCGTAGAAATTCAAACCAATTGCAATCAATGCATCTTTTTTATTTTAATTCTATTTTATGTATGATAATTTTGCTTATTACTTAGTGTTAGACACAATCTAAATCTGGTCCAAATCTGATCTAAAAATTATTAAGTTTATTCGGGTTAGGGTTTATAAAATTAACCCAGACAAAATATAAGATTAAGTTTGGACCAAGATAAATCCAGTCCATTTACACTTTTACATACAACACACAATTTATGCATTTTAATATGATCTTTCGCTAAGTGGGTAGGTTAAATAACTTATGTGAATCTTTTTATAGGGACCTTTCCTAAGTATTCAATATATTCAATTCAATGTGTTAAAAATTAACATTTTATTTTTCAATCAAATTTTTTTAAAAATTTGGATATAAATTTCTGAATCCGTCTTTTTGAAATAGAATTCATTATATTGTATTTATTCAAATTTTCTATATTAAAAACAAAAGTTAAGACAAAGAAATAATAATAATCAACGATAATATGATAATACATTAAAAAGTTAGTTTCAATATGATTTTTGCCATTACAAACAACATTTAGTCACACTAAATTTATCTCAGAGGGGTGCTCCATAAAATATGTCAAGTGGAATTTTTTCATTAAAAAAATAGGATTAACTATGTTTTTAGTCCCTGTAAAATTAGAAAGTTTGATTTTAGTCCATGCATAAAAGTTTTAGTCCCTGAAAAATTGTAAAATTAGGTTTTAGTCCCTGGGGTGGGTGAGGGTTGACTGGGCTGATGTGGCACTGACGCGGCGCGCCACGTGAGATGCCACGTGACATAACCCCCCAAACTCCAACCCAGACCCACGACCCGACCCAAATTATGACCCGACCCGTTTCAAAAAAAATAAAAACCTTCCCTCACCCCCACCCACCTGCACCCATCCCGCCCCCACCGCACCTTCCTCATTCTTCTCCCTCACCTCCTCCTCCTCCAACCTCACTCACCCACTCTCTCCCCCTAACCTCCGTTTCCGAATC
>QANU01087269.1:117860-143532 GCA_003254905.1 Nissolia schottii
GGGTCGGGTCGTGGGTTTGGGTTGGGTTTTGGGGGGGTTATGCCACGTGGCGCACCGCGTCAGCCTAGTCAACCCTCACCCCACCCCAGAGACTAAAACCTAATTTTACAATTTTTCAGGGACTAAAACTTTTATGCAGGGACTAAAATCAAACTTTCTAATTTTACAGGGACTAAAAACTTAATTAACCCAAAAAAATAACTATCAACTTTTTATATAATTTAAATTTAATTTTGATCTACTGTTAATTATTTTACTTTATTATTTAATTATTTTTTAATTAAATGTTATATTTAATTATATACAATTATATTTAAAAAATTAAATTAGTAAAGGTGAATATTAATCACTTGTGTTGATGTGATAAAATATAATTAAATATTTATAAAAATATTTTCATAGTTACTATGTATTAAAACTAAACTTATGTAAGTAGCCAGATCAGCCTCTCTTGAAAAGTTACTCATTTTAATAAAATAAAATAAAATTTAAAATATAGCTATTGCTTTAAAATGCTAGCCTAACATTGATTTAACTCAATCAAAGCCCAACTTAAGAAAGGTCCTAAAATGTCCCGGCATGAATGGGCTGGAGCACTGCGTATTTACAGCTCTGCTAGCTTGATTGGTTTAGGCGCATGAACAAGGGGTTGAAAGGGCCAAACAAGTTATAAGAATCCAAGATAATGGGATCCATCCTGCAAACCTGAATGTCTATGGAGAACAAAGATCTGAGCCCAAGTCAACTAAAGAACAAACCTGCACTTACGAGGTATGGTGGAGCTTGAGTCACACATTCTGATCAACAACACTCTCTCACCCTCTAGCTGTTTGTATAAATACCACAAATAATATAGTAATGAATGCATTCTATTTTTCATTCATAGCATTCTTTTAAACTCACGTTAACCCCATCTTTTGTTCAATCTTGTTTTTGAGACCAGCTTAGTGTTTCATCCCAAATGTTGTAAAAAGCCTGCAAAATAAGTCGAAAGAATCACAACATGCTCCAGTTAGGATTAGAACTCATTAAAACTTTGTGTAAGGACATTAATTAACAAAATCAAAATAAAAATGTTAAGTTAATAATATATTTATTGTTAATGAAAATATACACATTTTAATTTTTTAATAGAAATTTATCACATTTTTTTGACACTTATTTGTAAAATCTTATTATTATGTTATGTTTGCAAATCTACAAATTTATTTAAAACGAAATAGATAAATTTGGAGAAGATAATCCTGAGAAAATTAAATAGTTGAAACTATTTCCGTACATATTATAATTTGATCTGGCATAAAATAAAATAAGAACAGAAGATCTACATGTTATTGAAAACATCTCAATTGATGTATATGACGGTTACCGTGTTTATTATATTTTATTTTATTTTCTTGTTGTGTACTCAAAAAGATCGAAAATGAGTATGGAAATGTTATCAATTCATATGGTCAAAGTGGGCAAAAATATGTGAAATGGTGCGCCCAATTAGCTGATTCTCTTGAGATTGGTCAACAAAGTGATGCTCCAGACCCTACGGTAATCAACGTTATAATTTTAATCTAACAATATATTTTTCGATGTTAACATTATTTTGTGTTTCAATGACTAATTACCACATTATTTTGTGTTTCAATGTCTAATTACCATTATTTTTCTTCCCTAAATTTAGATTGACACATGTAATGGTTATTACTGTGACGAATTCCAACCTAACAGCGACAACAAACCTAAGATATGGACTGAGAATTGGACCGGCTGGTTAGTTCATCATAACCATTAATCTTTTAATTAATTTTTAAAAATTAATTATTTTGTTATAATTATATGATTCAGGTATAAGGGGTGGGGCATGCAAAACCCGCACAGAACTGCTGAGGATATTGCCTTTGCGGTGGCAAGTTTTTTTCAATATGGTGCCACATTCCAAAATTACTATATGGTATAAATAAATCAACACGTTGATTCTTTTCTTGTGGTGAATCATATACTTTGGTTTTAACAAATATTAAAAATGATCTTAGTGTTAATGTTGCGAATTCTATGTTTATGTCAGTACCATGGTGGTAACAATTTTGGACGAACTGCAGGAGGGCCCTATATCACCACTTCATATGATTACGATGCTCCTTTGGATGAATATGGTAATTAATATACTCATTCATCTGACTCAAAAAGAAGAAGAAGAAGAAGAATTTATACTTCTAGTTCTACATTTTCTTGCTAATTTGATATTTTTTTTTTATGTTGTTGTATAAGGTAATTTAAATCAACCCAAGTGGGAACATCTTAAACGACTTCATGAACTTCTAAAATCGAAGGAGAAATTCTTAACTGAAGGTTCGGCACACTACTGATCATGGTAATACGGTCACAATAAGTTTCTTAATAAATAGATTGAATTATTTGTTAGTAACTGAAAGTCTTAAATCTTTTGATGATAATTAACACTAATTCTTGATTTATTTTGGTTTTGATATATAAGCCACAGTGTACAGTTATCGGGCTTCCACATGGGCGACAGAGACGGAGAGCGGAAGTAGTGTTTTGTGTGGAGAGGAGGAGGGAGCCTGGAAGAGAGGGATTTGGGGATTTGGGGATTTAGTAGGAATTTTTTTTTATAAAAAAAATGGGTCAGGTCACGGGTTGAACCAGGTTTATGGGCTCACCACGTGGCACGTCACGTCCGCGGAGCTAACTAACACGTCATCACCGTTAGGTCCCAAACATTAACAAGGACCAAAATCAAACTATCAAATTTTACAGGGACAAAAAACTTAATTAATCCTTTTTAAAAATATTTAATGTATTAAAAACTTAAAATGCCCATTTTTCAATAAAAATTTTCTTCGTTAAAAAGATTATTAAGTATTATTTTCAATAATTGTTTATCAAATATTTATAAGGGTAAGATAATTCTCAAATTCAATTTTCTAATATGATATTAGAATAAGTTCCAAGCCATGTCCCTCTGCCAAGAGGCCAAACTCAACTCAAATTTCTAATAAGGACCCTTAAAATAGTAGAATAAAAAAGAAAAGCTAGTAATATTCTTTTTCTTTTTTTCAGCAAGGACAAATGTTCTGTTCAAGTTTCAGAGAGAGTACTTGGACCAACTGGGTGCAGAGTCCAGCAGATTAGGTTTGCAGTTGAAGCAGTTTGTGACTTAACACTAAACGTGGAAGGGAGGAAAAAGAAGAATTAGTTAATGTGTCTTAAGAATTTATATAGAACTTAATTTTTATTTTTATTTCTATTTCATTTCTATTTAGTTGATTCTGTCATTCTTAAGTTGCCATAGGAGTAGGCATAGGAAAATCTCTTTAAATTGTGGTAACGTATCCGGTGTGTTCCTAGATACAAAGAACTTTTAGTGTGCACTCCAAACTAACAAGAAATGTGTTGCAAAGACATTATTGTCCCTGAGCTAAAATACCCTAGTGTCCCTCAATCCTAATTGCTTGCCCGCACCGCCTTTGTTACTGCTTGCTGATCCGCCTCTCTTTCTTTTGCCTTTCCTTTGTCCACTGTGGATTCTTTGGGATTTAGGTTGGTTGCTGCTAAATTTTCGTGGGGGTTTCGTCGGTGTAAGGCGGCAACACATCAGCAGCCGTGGCTGCCCGCCACTATCTCGACGGCATGTTGGACCCAACCCTTCTTCTTACCCGCAACGACGACAAACTTCAAGACTAGGTTACACGCCCGAGATGGTAAAGCTAAACATTTTCCGATCGAGGTAGATGTGGTGGAGTAAACCCAAATTTATTCATCCATTCATTTCAATTAATGCACATCAGTCCCCAACTCAAATTCCAACTCAGAAATGTANATTTGTATCAATTCACCTTAGTATTAAGGAACAAAGTAGTTTAAATGTGTTTATTTAATATATTTTTTTGAGTTTTGTTAACCAATACTTTTAACAAAACTAAAATGAAAAAATTTAAGTTTACAAAATATTATATGTTATTAAAATTAGAGAAGTTTCACATTTTCAACACAATTATTATTAATGATTGTTTAACAAGTACTAGCTGTAAGATTATGTTAGTCTCATGATAGTGTGGTCCATGTAACAAGTAATATTAACTCTAATAAAATGGGATTAAGATAATGGCAAATAATTCTATAAAAGATGATAGAGTTAGTGGGGGGCATTTTGGTAAAATTGACCCCATTCTCCCCTTTAAAATTGATGGCAATTACCCAAGTAAAGTAATATAAGGGGAAAACAAAGGAACCGTCAAGTCTCTCCTCTGCTTTTGGTTAAACGCTCTTTTCATCATTAAAAGAGACTGAAAGGAAGAAAAGGAAAAAGAATTAAAAGAGACATTAATTGAATCACAACTATGGATCCAGTATGTGTTTCTTGTTTCTAATCTTGTTTTGTAATGTGATATTCATGAATTTCAAGATCCAATTTCATGATAATTTTCTAAATGGGTGATAAAAAATTATAAATTACATGTCATGTGATATTCATGAATTTCAAGATCTAATTTCATGGTAATTTGATGAATGATTGATAGAAAATTACAACATACATGTGGTATCAGAGCATTGGTTGTGAAATTTGTGATTATCTTGGAATGATGTTTTATTTTCCCCAAATTTTATGAACCTTAAATTGTTAAATTTGAAAATTAGTCAATAACCATTTACTAAAATCGTTTTACGTGACAAAAGGTTTTGAATGGTTATGAAAATTAAAAGTTCATTCTCTCAAGGAATTGGAGTTCAAGTATGTCGTCACGTTGCGTTTAGTTCCATTACGATGCCTTTAATATTTGTTCTGAAACAAAACAAGAATGAAATCATGTTGCCTTGAACATCTTTCATATTTTAGATGCAAATATATAGCCCTGCTATATGTGTGTATGTGTATTTCTCCGGATGATGCTTTGCGTTTCGGTGGTAATTTACAATAAACCAAAAGAAATTGTATATGATCTCTTTACTGGTTCTAGTTTGTGGTAAGGCTGTAGTCATGCATTGGTCAAAATTGAAGTTCAGTCATTCCATGTGAAAGCATGTTCAAATACATTGTATAATAGATACTGAGAGCATGTTTAAATACTAGTACCGGACAAGTAAAGAACTTGTATCCATATACAAATATTTAAGAATAATTATTTATATAAGCTTGTTAGTCACTAAAGTGGCCTAGCTTGGAAAGGAAATTTTAAAGAATTTATTTGTGAATTTAATCATGCACATTTAGGTCATGAAATCATTAATTATTATGCTAGGAAGTTGTCCAAAGATGAACCATTGCTTATAATTAATGATATTATAATGACATGTTGACATACTAATTAAACATGTTTGTATATCCAAAGATAACATGCATATTGGCTTGAGTATGGTTGATAATTATTATAGTTTGGAGTTATGAATTTAAGTATCACCCAAAGGTGATATTAGATACATAGCTGAAAGTTATTGTTTGAATCTATTATAGTTACTCAAAGCATTAATGTATGTGTTTGTATAGAATTTTGCACCTTCCATGAATTTGTATGGTATAGGCAATGGTATTGTCAAGTTCAATAGGTTGAATTATTATGAGTGGTCTGAACAAATTCGCTTCCATTTGGGATTTATGGATTTGGACCTCGCATTAATAATGGATGAAAAACCAGCAGGCATTATTGAGACTAGTTTAGAAGAGGATAAATTTCTTTATCATGCTTAGGATAAGTCTAACCGGCTGAGTGTGAGCTTGATGAGGATAACATTGGTTGAAAATTTTAAGCCATCTATGCCTAAGACAGAAGATGCTAAGGAATTCGTGACAAAGATTAAGGAATATTCTCAATTGAATATTACTGACAAGTTCATTGTGAGCAACTTAATGAATGAGTTGATGACCAAGAAATTTGATTGGTCACAACCCATTCATGATCATGTGACTGAAATGGCAAATCTAGCTGCAAAGCTTAAATCAATGAGTATGGATGTGAGCGAGTCCTTTCTGGTACAGTTCATCATAAACTCACTTCCTCTTAAGTTTGGCCAGACCTAGGTGAATTACAACATCATTAAGAAAAAATGGAAATCTTAGAAAATTAAGGTCATGTTGGTTCAAGAGGAAGGGAGGTTAAAGAAAATGAAGGATCACTCTCTACATCTCACATTTCATGATAGAGCTAGTAGCAGCAAGACTAAGCTAGGTAGTACGGACAAGAAGGACAAAGCTTCACTGAAGGTTCATGAAGGTCGAGTTCATAAGGAGAAGAAAAGTTTCTTCTATAACAAGGCTAGGCATTTCAAAAAAGATTGTTTGACAAGAAAGAAATGATTCGAAAAAAAGGTAAATACTACGTTTTCGTAGGTTTCGAATCAAATCTTATTGAAGTGCCTAATAATACCTAGTAGTTAGATTCTAGTGCAACTACTCATGTGACACATGTTATGCATGGATTCCTTTCAATCCAGCCCATAAGAGGAACTGAAAAGTTCTTGTATATGGAAAATAGAATGGAGGCACAGATAAAAGGAATTGAGGCTTATAGATTGATCTTGGAAAATGGCTCTTGCTTAGATATACAAAAGTGTCTCTATGTTCCTGTACGTACTAGGAATTTAGTTTATGTTGCAAAGTTGGACGATGTAGGATTTAACTTTAGGATTGGTAATTGTGTTTTTAGTTTGTATAAACATAGGTACTATTATGGTTCTGGTACTTTAGTTGATGTTTTGTACCGTTTCAATCTTGATGTTAATTTTGTTGAATCCTTATTTCATATTGAACATAGTACTGGTAGTAAGTGTGTTGCACGTAATGAGAATTCTGCTTTCTTATGACATTAATGGTTAAGTCACATTTCCAAAGAAAGGATGTTGAGGTTAGTGAAAAGTGAAATCTTACCTCAATTGGATTTTGATGATTGTGATATATGTGTGTGGATTGCATTAAAGGCAATCAAACCAAACATATATCAAAAGGTCCGGCCACAAGAGGCAGTCAACTCCTTAAGTTGATACACACTGACATATGTGGTCCTTTGACATTCCATCTTGGGGTGATGAAAAGTATTTTATCACTTTTATTGATGACTTCTCACGTTATTGCTATTTATATCTATTGTATGAAAAGTCTCAATAAATGAACGTCCTTGAGATGTTCATTAATGAAGTGGAAATAAATCAAGATAGAAAATTAAAGGTTGTGAGGTCTGATAGAGGTAGTAAATATTATGAGAAGTTTAATGAAAGAGGATAATGTCCTGCTCCATTTGCAAAGTTTCTCAAAAGTCGGGGCATATATGCACAGTATACAATGTCCGGTACACCACAACAAAATGGTGTCGCTAAAAGGCAGAATCGTACTCTTGTGGAAATGGTTAGAAGCATGATAAATTATACTAATGTACCTTTATCATGGTGGATGTATGCATTAAAATCCATTGCGTATTGTTGAAAACTTATTTTTAAACTCTCGTCGTTTTATATATCCTACTTTACAGCTTTCAAATCCTCAAGGAATTCAATTGCAGTATAGTCGGGTATAGTCGTATCCATAGGGAATTGCATAAAGTCATTCTTGATTTTGTTAATTAAACAATAGAGTGAATGATTTGTAAATGGATTTTTAACATAAATAAAGTAAATAAAAGATAAAATGACACCGAGAGAAAACCAGATAGGGAAGCTTGTTGGGAATTAACTCGTAATACAATTTTCATATATCCATTACTCAATGCATATGAATTATCAATTCCATTGATTCCTCGCCACCAGTTTTTATCTTAATCATCTCTTTCAAGCATGAAAAGATCACTCAATTTTCCTTGTCGTTTTGTCAATCTCTTGCACAAACTAACAAAGCAACCGATCTATAGTTTCAGATGTTAAAATGACTAATAACCCTAACTCTATTTCTAGCAATTAGGACTATTAGATGATTTAATCTAGTTCCAACTTAATGAATGTAATTCTCACTCACAAAAAATCAAGTTTCAAGTCATGCTTTAGGTAGCTAATCTAAAACAAGCATTAAACACAAGATCAAATCATGTAAATCATGAAATATTATAGATTCATACATAAATGAGTTAAATGGATACAATCAAACCATAATACTTGTCCAAAACAACAAGAGGATTATAAATCCATCTTACAAGAGAAAATTAAAGAACAAGGTAATGGACATTCACCATGACACGTTTTCACGCCACCATGGTGAGTGCTGCCGTGCTCCTCGACCTCTCTTGGCTTCCTTCTCCAATTCCCTCTCGGTCTCTAAGCTCTGCAACCTATTTTCTCCAAGTTTTGTATGTGTAAAAAGGTTGGGTATTGAAGTAATTCGGATTTGGCCTCCTTTTGTAGATTTTTTTTTAGCTTCAGACCGCTCAGCAGATTACAGGGGTCGCTGAGTTTCTTCAGCTTTAAGCAATTTCAGAGGCTGCTCAGCGGATTGGTCGGGCACTCAACGGATTAGTTTGCACAATAGTTAGTAAAATCGCGATAATTTTGGCTACAGATATTGGATTGCGGTGATTCAAATCTCCACTTAAAGCTAAGAGATAGATCTACAACTTTGTAGTTTGCATCAAATTGAGATTCAATCTCCATCCTGGTGCAAAATCTGTGGCAAAGTCAGCGTTAATTCCCACTGTGTAGCTCTTTTGATTCCTGCCTCTGATCTATATGGGAAATTGAAAGAATTGCATTATTACACAAAATAAATATACATTCTCTTAACTATACTCAATTTACATAAAATTGGGGAAATTGGTTAGTAATTTCATAGAAAACAAAGCAGATAAGTGCCATTATAACATATGAAAATACCAAAATATGACACTGATCACGTATCTGCTTAACAGGGTTCCTAGTAAGGCAGTTCCTAAGACTCCTTATGAACTATGGACAGTAAGGAAACCTAGTTTGAGGCACCTTCATGTTTGGGGTTGTCCAGTAGAAATAAGAGTATATAATCTACATGAAAATAAGCTTGATGCAAGAACCATTAGTGGTTATTCATCGGCTATCCTGAAAAGTCAAAGGGGTATATATTTTATTGTCCTAACCATAGTGCAAGAATAGTTGAGTCTGGTAATGGTAGGTTCCTTGAAAATGGTCAATTCAGTGGGAGTGAGAAATCACGAAAGGTGGATATTCAAGAGAACCATGTAAAAATTCCTACACCTAGTGTTTCTCCTCAGGTTGTTGTCCCTTTTGTTGTATCACAGCCACACAATATTCCAAGGCAACAAATCAATATTCTAAACCCACAAGACGAACATATGGATAATGAACCGACCAACGATGTGCAAGTCATTAATGAGAAAATGGTGGATGAACCACAAGTAATACCTTTAAGAAAGTCTGAAAGGCATAAAAGACCAGTTATTTCAGATGGCTATGTGGTTTATTCACTTGAGCATGAATGTAACTTAAGCATCGATGAAGATACAGTTTCATTCAGACAAGTCATGGAATGTGGCAATTCTGAAAAGTGGCTCAATGCTATGAAATAGAGTTGAAATCAAAATGAGTTGGTTGTAAATGGGTCTTCAAGACCAAACGAGGCTCAAAAGGCAACATTGAAAGATATAAGGCTATACTTGTCGCCAAAGGTTACACTCAAAAAGACGACATTGACTATAAAGAGACCTTCTCTCCAGTTTTAAAGAATGACTCTTCGAGAATTGTTATGGCTTTGGTGGCTCATTATGACCTAGAGATTCACCAAATGGATGTAAAGACCGCCTTTCTCAATAGTGACTTGGAAGAAGAGGTTTATATGGACCAACCCGAAGGGTTCTTGACCATAGAAAAAGAAAACTTGGTGTGTAAGTTAAATAAGTCAATATATGGACTAAAAAAAGCTTCCCGGCTGTGGTATATTAAGTTCAATGATACTATTTTGTCATATGGTTTTGTAGATAACACTGTTGATCGGTGTATATACATGAAGGTTAGTGGGAGCAAGTTTATTATATTAGTTTTGTATGTTGACAACATTCTTCTTGCTATAAGTGATGTTGGCTTGTTACATAATGTAAGGAAATTTCTCTCTAATAAGTTTGAAATGAAAGATATGGGTGAGACATCCTATGTCATAAGAATAGAAATATTCCGTGAAAGATCACAAGGAGTGTTGGGATTGTCTCAGAAGGGCTATATCAATAAAGTGTTAGAGAGATTTACAATGAAGAGTTGCTCTTTAGGAATAGTTCTAATTCAAAAGCGAGATAAGTTTAGCCAAATGCAATGTCCCAAAAATGATTTGGAACGAAGGGCAGTGGAGTGTATTCCTTATGTCTCTGTGGTTGGGAGCTTGATGTATGCTCAAACATTTACTCGACCAGATATAAGTTTTGTTGTTGGAATTTCGAGCCGGTATCAAAGTAATCCCGGAATAGACCACTGGAAAGTTGCAAAGAAGGTCCTCAGGTATTTGGAAGGCACCAAGGATTACATGCTCACTTACAGAAAATTAGTTAGCCTTGAAGTAGTTGGCTACTCAGATTTAGACTATGTAGGATATGTAGACTTCAGAAAATTCACATTTGGTTATGTCTTTCTACTAGCTGGAAGGACTATTTCATGGAAAAGTGAAAAATGTTCTATCATTGATACTTCTACTATGGAGGTTGAATTTGTGACATGTTTTGAGGCCACAGTTCATGCATTATGGTTGCGAAATTTTGTCTTAGGGCTTAGTGTTGTTGACAGTATAACTAAGCCGCTAAGAATTTATTGTGATAATTTCACAGCTGTCTTCTTCTCTAAGAATGACAAGTAATCCAAGGGTGCAAAACACATGGATTTAAAGTACTTGTCAGTTAAGGAAGAGGTGCAGAAACAGAAAGTGTCAATTGAGCATATTGGTATAGATTTGATGATGGCAGATCCGCTAACCAAGGGGTTGCCGCCCAAAACATTTTCTGGTCATGTAAAGAGAATGGTCATTATTAATAAGTCCTTATTAACTTGATTTTATAATATGCATACATATGTATGGCTATCTTGCTCGTATTGTTATGACACACGTGAATTCAGTTAAAGTTATATTTCTGCTTTATTTATTTGTTATTCACATCATATTATGTACATGTATTGTTTTTGTGTAATAACATGTTGTGGACATTAAAGTCAAAGGTTATAGTATGCTTTGATTAAAGTTCTCTAGGTTGAGTTGTTTTGTGATACATAGAAGGAAACATGTTTTGATTGACATTGACCGCCATGATTCAACCAATTCAATTCAATAAAGAATGATGACTTAATTTCTTTAATGTAAACTGCGTACTTATGGTTATTGAATCTTCAAGTCGTCACATGGACCAAGTGGGAGATTGTAAGATTATTTTAATCTCATGATAGTGTAGTCCATGTAACAAGTAGTACTAACTCTAATAAAAGGGAATTAAGATGATGACAATTAATTCTCTAAAAGATGATAGAGTTAGTGAAGAGTATTTTGGTGAAATCGACCTTTCCCTCTCCCTTTTAAAACTGATAGCAATTACTCAAGTGAATGTAATATAAAGGTATAACAAAGAAACCGTCAAGTCTCTCATTTGCTTTTGGTTAAACTCTCTTTTCACCGTCAAAAGAGACTGAAAGGAAGAAAGAAATAGAGGGGAAAAGAATCAAAAGATATTTTAATTGAATCACAACTATGGATCCGAGTATGTATTTTTTATTCCTAATCTTGTTTTGTTATGTGATATTCATGAATTTCAATATCCAATTTCATAATAATTTTTTGAATGAGAGAAAATTATAACTTACATGTCATGTGATATTCATGAGTTTCAAAATCTAATTTCATGATAATTTGATGAATGAGTGATAGAAAATTACAACATATGTCAACTGTCTAGTAAAGAAAAAGCAATGTACCATTGAATTGGATAAAAAAAGAGGGGGGGGGGGGGGNTATATTATCGAAGGAGATTTATTAAAACTTTGTTAAATTTTTTTGGATTTTGTTAACAAAATTTATAAAAATAATTATTAAAAATTTAAAAATAAAATTATTTAAAAATTTTAATATGCCAATGTATTGAAATATTAACTTTTTTTCTTTTTAATAATTTTAACAAGTGTTTAGAAAATATTAGTTAACAAAACTCAAATTATACATCTAACACTGAACCAATACAATATTTTATTTAAGTCAATATAAGCATAAATTAATATTTGTTCCAATTAATAATATATGACAGTTTAACTTTTGAAAATATATTTAAAAGTTAATATATCTTAACACAAAAATGACCGATGTTATAAGGGAGTAACAAACAAAAGGCAATCACTCACTCTCGCGTCACTTGTCTCTCTCCCCCTCCGAGGGCCTCAAAAGCAGTATACTTTCATTTTCTTTTTTTTTCTTTTTTCTTTTTTCACTTACTCCCTCCCTACAAAATTCCGAGTTTTATAGCTCCTATCGTTTGCATTTAAACTGTTAATTTTAATTTTTTTTTCCGTTCTAAGTTTATTTGAAATTCAGGGTGAATACAGTCCTTTTATGTTACTTCCTGATAGGGGCTTTGTCATGGATGTGCTGCTTCTGCTTTTGTTCGTGCTACCACTCTCTGTTTCTGCTGCTGCCGCTGGTGGAGGAGGTATGTCTTCTCTTCCTTCCTGCGATTTTCCGTCCCCTGCATCTCTGTTCCCTTTGTACTTTGCCCATAAACACTACGCCCGAATCATTGTTTGGGTGATTGATTGATTTAGCTATGTTGTTCTTTATATATATCTATCTTAGTTTGCCTATTGGGTTTTACCCCTCTTCTTCGCTCTAATGTTTCCCCCCCCTTCTATTTATTTATTTTCATATGGATCTTAATGTTTGTTTTCTTTATTTGATTGCATCGCGTTAGGCTTTGGTGCACATGTTTTTGTTTGTTCTAGAGGAAAACATTAATAATAGGGTTGATTTAGCTTTAAGCTCACCATCTTCTCTTAATATAATAAGCTTAAGAATGCAGCAGAGAGAAAGAGAGAACCGGTTACCGGTTGGTTTGGTTGGTCTAAATGGGTATTTAATTTTTGGTGACCGAAGAGCATTGTGTTTGTCTCTTTAGTGAGGAAAATCTTTTCCTTTTTTCACAGAATCTGCGGGTATGTCCTTTCCCGTCTTTTGTGGGAACAATCTTATTGCGTCGCAGCTCATGATGCCTGCCTGCCACAATTTGCAGCACTTCACTCCATTCTCATAGAAAATGTCACCGGACTAAATCACCCTTATTTGAGAAAATACCCAATGATGAAAAATGTTACCCCTAATTGTGTCAATAATAATGTTGGTCCCTTGTAGCATGAGAATTGTTGTGACCTTGCTGCCTAGGATATATATATGTATGTATGTATATATATATGTATGTATGTATGTATATTGTTTGGTTTCTATTTTCATTTCATATTTTTCATATATTTTTTGGTTTTTTAAGATTTTTTAAAGAAAATAACGAAAACCGAAATTGGTTTTCTATTTTTTCATCATTTCCTTTACAAAACATTCGGAGAAATAGAAAACAGGACATGTATTGTCATCAATTTATAAATGGATTATCAGCCGTATCTAGAAAATCTGCATTCTAGAATATAATGATATTGAATGGGTAGGAAACTATGAGAGTGGTGACACTTCATCCTGACCTCTGTAGCTCCCTTAGATCATGTAGGCAACAAAATCTTCCATTTAAAATTTTGTAGCTTGCTAATTAAAGCGAACGAATCTCTTGCATGAGTGGCATGGCTGGTGGAACAGGTGCTTCTGATGTTAACATACCAACCAGCCATCATTTGAACATGTTACACTTCTTTTAGCTAAATGCATGTCTCCTATGGTCCTACCCTTACATATAAGAACAAGAAACTGAAATACACATGGGGTGACAGGTATAAAAAAGCTGACCGAGTTTTGTCACGGATTATAACGACACGTGAACTATTCAGGAACTTGCATCATGTGCCACTGATAATTTGATTGCATCCAAGGTCATTATTCACTAGCAAGATGAACAATTTGACCATCAATCCTTGCCACACTTTTTGTTATTATAGTACCTATGACTGATTATCGAAATGTTTGATTTTTTAGAACTAAGTGCAATAATGGTATGCATAATCCTTATTCCAGAATTTGACTTAGGTGTGTTTGCAAGTTTTGTTTTGGGGGACTTAATCATGGTTTTAACATGTATTAAGCCCCTCAAAACTTCTCCTTTCTTTTCTTTCTCCTTCCAAAACAAAACTTGCAAACACACCCTTAGGGTCTTCAAAAGTTGTCAGAAATAAGGATGGCGACTTGTTGGAGATGCACACTGTCCTAATAATCCTTTTGTTTCTGAAGTTTCTAGTTTAAAATCCTTTTGCTGAAAGTTTTGTGCATTTATTTGATTTCCTTGATGTTACCTAAATTGAGATCAAGGTATTTATATGCCTTAAGATCACTAAGCTACATATACTTTTTGCGTTTTCTGCAGATGCTTTTATTGGTGTCAACATAGGGACCGATGTCTCGGAAATGCCAAGTCCGCAAGAGATAGTTGCCCTTCTTAAGGCTCAAAGCATCCAACATGTTAGACTTTATGATGCTGACAGATCCTTGCTTGTTGCACTTGCCAACACAGGAATCCGTGTAACCGTTTCTGTTCCGAATGACCAGCTACTTGGCATCGGTCAGTCCAATGCCACCGCAGCAAACTGGGTTACGCGGAATGTCATAGCTCATGTCCCTGCTACCAACATCACTGCCATTGCTGTTGGATCCGAAGTCCTAACAACCCTCCCAAATGCAGCCCCTATTCTAGTCAATGCCTTAACATTCATTCACTCTGCTCTTGTGGCCGCTAATCTTGATCGCCAGATTTTAGTCTCTACGCCGCACTCTTCTTCTGTCATTCTTGACTCTTTCCCTCCTTCCCAAGCATTTTTCAATCACACTTGGAATCCGGTCATGGTTCCCTTGCTTAAGTTTTTGCAATCAACAGGTTCATATCTTATGCTCAATGTATACCCATACTATGATTACCAGCAGTCCAATGGCGTAATCCCGCTGGATTACGCGTTGTTCCGCCCCTTACCTCCGAATAAGGAAGCCGTCGATTCCAACACTCTCCTGCATTATACTAATGTATTCGATGCAGTTGTTGACGCTGCTTATTTCGCAATGTCTGATCTGAACATCACCAACGTCCCTATTGTGGTTACCGAGTCAGGATGGCCCTCCAAAGGTGACTCGTCGTCTGAGCCGGACGCAACTGTCGATAATGCCAACACTTACAATAGTAACTTGATCAGACATGTGCTTAACAATACTGGGACTCCTAAACATCCTGGAATTGCAGTTAGTACATACATTTATGAGCTTTATAACGAAGACTTAAGATCAGGTCCAACCTCTGAAAAGTACTGGGGACTATTTTATGCTAATGGGGAACCAGTGTATACCTTACACTTGACCGGTGCCGGCATTATATTTGCAAATGACACAACAAACCAAACATTTTGTGTCACAAAGAGCCATGCTGACCCTAAGATGTTGCAGGCAGCACTTGATTGGGCTTGTGGGCCAGGGAAAGTTGATTGTTCACCATTACTGCAGGGTCAACCATGTTATGAACCGGATAATGTAGTTGCACATGCTACATATGCTTTCAATGCTTATTATCAGAAGATGGCTAAATCTCCAGGGACCTGTGATTTCAAAGGGGTTGCCTCCATTACCACCACAGACCCAAGTAGGCCATTACACACTCATACATGAGCACATTTGTTATACATCAAAGAATTGCATTGCCAATTTTCAATTTAAAATTGCTTAGCATTTTAATTTGACTGACATATGTTATATTATAATTGTTACAGGTCATGGTTCTTGTATATTTCCAGGAAGGTATAATCTCAAGCTTATGTTGGGTGTGCTGATTCCCATTTTCTTCCAGATTATATGTTCTAGTCTTCTTATTCTAAAAGCCGTGAAAATAAATGACTTTACATTGTCTGCATAAGTGTTCTATCTTATTCATTATTCTTTTTGCTTGCATATTTGTGAACTGCAGTGCTGGTAAGAACGGAACCAGAGTAAATGGCACAATACTGGCCCCAGCTAACTCCACAAGCTCAGGCTGCTTGTCACTGTACTATTACAATGGTGGATCTTTCACAAGCTCTGTGATTCTACTTGTTTTACTCTTCTTGAGTGCAGTTGTCATGTAAAAAACTAGGCACATTTCATCGGAATATAATTTATGGACGAGGACATGCTATTCAACTAGGAAGATTTCAGCGTACCAGTTTTGTGTTCTTCTTGTAGAGAATGTAGAGAGTGTCAAGGTTGATCAAAATGTATATTGACAATTGCAACCTGAGTCTTCCATTGAATTTTTGTACAACCAAAACCAGAGTAATTATTTGACATCAGAGCTGTATCCTTATTAGGATAGTGTTTTTCTTTTTCTTTTTAATATCACAATTTATATTCTTTGAACTGGACTTATTCAATCTATGATTCTCTATTTGAATGCTTGGTTTTGCCATGATGATCTTGGTAGGATCCAGAAATAGCTGATCACGAGGCCTTGATGAACTTACAGGAAAGCGTTCATTTTATTAACTCACTTAAGTACATTAATGAATGCAAATACTATCTGCAATAGTTTCTATAGTGAGAGGCAGAATAGTTTTGACCTGACCACTATGTACACTACTTCATCATACATCATACATGTAGGTATATCCATGGGAATTTTCTTCACAAACTCTACAAACAAATGTAGAGTCTGAGGAAGTGCACCACCAATTTGTGTGTTGCTTACAATATGGTTTGTTGCAGAAGCTGCATTTAGGATGCTCATTTAACCAACATGTAAGGCACAAGGTATCTGAACATGCACCCTCTTCCATTTCTTCAGATTCAGTGCATCCACCACAGTTTTCACACCTTGGAATACAAAAACAGCATGCCCTACATTCTTTCTTTTTGCATTCCCCTTTCGGACAGTCATATACCATCCTTACCTCAAAGCACTTGGGACATGTCTCCAAATCAGTAGTCCTCGGGCTTTCTCGGTGTGTAAACACCAAGTTATCACGTTCATGGTAGTATACAGGCTGCTGTGGTGTCTGCTCCTCCTCCTCTAATGTTTGGTTCTTGTTCAGGTAAAAGGAAAGCATGTCGATATGCTCCTTCTGTAGGTTGTAGATGCCGTTTATTCTTAAGTTGCTTAAGCAATTGCTTCCTTGGCATAGTGTTTCAACTGCTCTCAGAACTCCTTCAGGGGTTATGCTAGTGCATGCTGGTATATGGAGCTACACCCCCAAATGAAACAGAAATAAGAAAACACTCCAATCCTTGATGCTACTTACTGTATATTATCAAAATCCCATTTTCCCCCCTCTTGTCAAGTAAATATGTCAATTTTCAACAATTCTATGGAAATACAAAACCACTCTATTTGAACATCCAAGCACTTCTTATCCATTGAATTCCATATCCCCTAACACTGTTCTGATTGGATAAGCAGCTAAAAGTAACTCATAATTTCATTCAAGTAATTAAAAGCAGGAAAAGGAGGACTACAAAACCATATGTAATTTCAGATGAGCAAAATGGGAAAAATCTGAAACATGGGTTTGGACGTTGATACCTTGCTTATGAGAGGGTTCTGTTCAACCACACTCTGAAGTCCCTGGTCCGTAATGTGATTGCAGTTGATGAGGGCCAGAGTTTTGAGCCTCCCTTTGGCCTTTGAAGTGATTTTAATGAGAATCTCATCAGAGAGTTTTGAACTGAGAGGCCTTTCAACGACAACATTAAGCCATGGCAACACATCATTGTTCACTGCATCATGCAGTGAGGTGCAAACTTGAGACATGGATAGAAGCTCGTTCACTGGAAGGTAAGATAAGACCAGAAACAAAGCCTCATGAGGAGGCTGTGCTTGTTCAACTGTTGTAAGGCTAAGAGAGGATGAAGAGGAAGCCTGGGAAGACACTTCCATATTTGCTTCACTTTCTTTTATTTTCTAAATGCAAACATGGCAACCAGATCTCTATTGTCTTGGTTTCATAGAACCAAATTCTTTACTCCTAAGATTAGATTTGAAATGTACCGACATAGGATGTGAGTTGATGAGGGAGGGACACAAAAATAGGAGACGTAACACTATCAGGGATGCTGAATCCTAGCGTGAGTTGTCTCAATACGAACCACAAACTACTACTACTACAACATAGTTTTTTTTTTTTCCATTTTAATTTTATTTTTAAATGGGTACCACTACTACTACAACAGAGGTTAACTGAAGAATTCCACTTACATCATTGACCTTGTTATAATGTTATTTATAGCATTAATTTTTCTACATTCTTTTTTTTTTTTGAGAAAATAAATAATTGGACGGAACCACTTTGGTTATTTTATTATCTTTGAAGAAAGTGATATAAAAATAGTGGAAAAGAGTATATAAATAACATTATTGTTGGAGTAAAGATAAATACATATTTTCTTTTAAAGTTTGGAAACAAATTTATTTTTTAGGATTCTTCTCTTTTATTAATATGTTTCTTTAAAGACATTTGATACGACATTAAAAAAAATACCATTAAATAAAAAATACAAAAATCTACCATTTTGAAAATATATAAATATTTAGTATTTTTTAATTAATTAAAAAAATTGATAAAAAAGAAGAAGAAAAAACACTCCCTCCTTCTCTATCTTAATATTAGTCATTTTTATTTTTTTATATTTATTTATAATTTAATGTATCTAAACACAAAATATGTTTACATATATTAAATTATGAATAAATTTTAAAAAATAAAGATTAATATTAAGAAAGAGAGAATAATATTTTTAAAGTTTTCTCCAACGACTCATCCTTTTTAAAGATTAATATTATTTTTTAATTAATTGTTTTCTTAAAGTAAAAATAAAATTCATTTTTAAATTTTAAAAGTAACCTTATCTTTCCTCTGTCTCCTCCTTACCCACCACCACCACTTCTCTGCAACAACCACCACCACTCCGGTAACGTTTCCGGTTCCCTCCCTAAAAGAGGGCAATTTGAATGCGCGCTCATTTGCCTGTCATTGATTAAAATTTGGCATTTATCGGATGGTTAGAAAATATAGAGTTAATTTTAAGTGTATCATATGTATTTAAGAGTTCTTTTACTCCATTAGGTATCTAATCATATTTTATTTTTCTTCTTATTCAACAAATACTGAAAATACTACTTTACCCTCCATTTCAAATTAAATTTTCTTCTTTCAACCATTGTCTTTTCTCTGGCAGTGGAAATGGCACTTGCCATTGCTAGACGTCCATCGATCCGTTGAGCACACAAGCCATCCACGACATCCTCGCACTTTCTCCATCTGCATCTCCTTCGTTGTGTTGTCCTCCACGATTCGTGTCGCCAACCGTGATACCACTGGTGGCCCGCTGTCGCGACTCCCATCTTTCACCCCTCCACACCGTGTCCCCCTTTTGTTCGTCACTGCCACCCACCGCCACAAGAAGAAGGTCGAACCCTAACCATGGAGGAGCAAAAGTTGCAATCATAAAAACAACAATCAAATTATTAAATCACAGCCTAACACAAATGTCAATCTCCAAAATCAAATGGCAAGATAAACACTGAAATAAGGGAACATATGTCATTTGCAAAGAGTTACACTAGTGCAGCCAAGAAGTAGTCTTCATAATCACCCAACAAGAGGAAGATTGATATCAGATATAACAGATCTGAAATGAGATCAAGTGAAAATAAACTTAGGCTGTTTTTGTCTTTTTCATATAACATATTAAATTAATAAACTGCTTTTACCCAAATTAGCCGGTGTGATCCAGTGCACATTCAAAGTGCCTTTTAGTAAAGTGCACACCGGATATGGCACCCACCACTCCACTCTTTTTCTCTTTCTCTTTCTCTTTCTCTCTCTCTCTCCAAAATAATAAATAAATAAATTCTCAGACAGGAACTTTGTTTCTCCTCTTGCTTATATTGAGAAAATTAATTAATATTTTAAGATGAAATAGTCATCAAACGGTGGAAAAATAATCGTTTCAACAATAAAGATAAATTTCCCTTGTTGGCGTATTTATTGACGAGGGCTAGAGCGTTGCTTGTGAACTTGTCCACCTAATTCGTCCGTACAGGTCTCGTCGGTGAGGGCGCACTCATTCACGTCTGCACGTTGCTTATATATGGAACCAGAGCGATCCGGTGTCGGCAGCTCCTATTTGCTGCATCTCCTCCAACGAGATGCAGGTTCGGTAGATGGCGTTGTGGCATTGGAGGTGTTGAATGTAAAGACGGTGATGGGTTCGCCGATGTAGCCGCGCGTCATGTTAGAGAAATAGGAAGTGGGGCGGGTGACCTTAGAGAGGGAATCCACATTGGCGTAGCACGCACACACCCCAATAATTCTTCCTCATATCTAAATCGATATTTTTCTAAAACTATAAAATTAAGAGTTATGCTACACATATATCAAAAAATATATACCATACATACACCCTATACTTGTATACATAAAGTTTGTATTTTAATGCATGTAATGTTTGTGCACTTAATTAAGTATAATTGAGAATATCGTCTATAAGTTTATAATGTTTGTGCCCTCATGAGAATAAAGTTTGTGCATTATTAATGGTGTATGTATGGGTGTATAAAATTGAGTGTACATGTAGCATTTTTGTAAAATTAATCAACAACAAAATCGGAGTTTTTTTTTCTTTCTTTCTTACAGTGCCCATGTTACTAAAACATATTTTTAAAATGTCCCTGATTCAAAATATATTAAATGAGTGTATCTGTTTCAGCCAACATGGCAGACGAGTCCGTGTGGCAAGGCCACATAGGACTAGCCAATTCATTTGGCGAGTACAAGCAAGATTTCCTCATTGATGAGAACGCAATCCGGCTCGAGGTGGTTCACAGTATGAACTGCAACCGCGTGTATGGCCGAGGGACACAACTCTCGGTTACAACGAGGGGACCTCGATCGGCGGCTTCATTTATCGGTGGGACATCGACGCAAGAAAGAGGAGCTCCGCGAGCATGTGTTCAAGCTGAACCAGAAGCTGCACATGCAGGCGGTCAGGTACAAGCAAGTGGTTCAGAAGCTGCAGACTGTTAAGGGGAAGATGAACAAGAAAATTAGGAAGCTGTGGGCCGTCTTCGGTGGATCTGCTAGATCCAGCAGTACGACCGCTCGTGAGATACCTCTTGATATGTTGTTGTGCGAGTCAGACAACGAGGGTAACAGGGAGGACGCCACCTTTGAATGATGCCTCCGACGATGATCCTGCAAACTTAGGAGATTATAATTTTTTATTATTTTTTTATATTTTCTATAATTGTTAAGTATATTTTGATTTTGAACTTGTCTAATTTTTTTCTTAAATATATTAAGATTTTTTTTTAAGTTTATTAACACTTATGACCTAATCATTATCTATTATAATAATAAATAATATTTTATGGATGAATGGAATAAATTAAGAAAATAGATGTTAGAAGACAAGAAGAAAATTTAGAAATTATAGAACATATAGAAGTTAAACAAGAGAGTGACAGATACGATAAGAAACTTTTTCGATTAAATAAAAAAATGGTATCTTTATTTGTTCACGACAAGATCCATTCAAGAAATGATCATATATTTCAGGTGAATTATGTTTTTTTATTATCAATATCTTCATTACAAAATATAATTTTGAGTATTAGTATTTATTGTAAAAAATATTCGATGGCAACAACCCTAAACCCTAACCCTAAATGGTGTAGTGTGTTATCGTTGGATATTTCTGACAATAACAACCCTAGCCCTAAACCCTAATTCCTAAACCCTAACCATCTCTCGAGAGACATTTTAGCGTCAGACATTTTCGACGGTAATAACCCTGAACCCCTAAATGCAAAGTTGAGGTTCTGTAAGGTGTCTTGCGCGAGACCTAATATGACTTGCGCGAGATGTGTTATCGTCAAAAATATTCGACGGTATCGAAAATGAAAATTGCCAAAATTTTGCGCCATTTTTTTTACCGTCGAAATTTTTGACACAAAGTCGACGGTAATCCTTTAACTTAAACGATGCGTTTCGGTAAAATGATTATAGTCGAACTGTTCCAATTACTATTGAAAATAACCGACGATAATGTTTCGAAAATTAATTTAGTCAAATTTCACTATCCTACAACACCATTTCACTCATTTCTCTTCTTTTCTCCTCTTCTCTCATTTCCTCTCCTCTTTTCTCCTCATTTCTCCTCTACCACCACCACCACTTCTTACCAGCTCATTACATAATTACTACTCTCTTTTTATTTCATTCAATTTTATAAATAATGTCAATTTCTAATTGATTTGTTTGTGTTGTGATATGTTTATTTTGGACATTGAATGAACCATTCATTTTGCAGTGTGAAGAGTCCTTGAAGTTTGTATCGACATTAATTTAGATATGTATCTATGAACTTGTGTAGGATAGAGACTTATTTTCGTAGGATAGATTTGTAGGATTGGAGTTGTATGGCTTGAATGGGACAAGGAACGTTTAGCGTTTCTTTCTAAACTTGTTTGAATTGTTGTGTTGGCAACGGTGATTACATGTTGTTTGCGGAGATTAGAAAGAATCTGTTTTAAAATGGTTTAGGAATAATTGTGTGCAATTAAGAATGTATGTTGCAATAATGAAATTAAACCAGGATCATTAATTTTAAATCAATTAATGCAATGCGTGTATAGGAAGTGTGCAAACATGATTCCGTCGAACAGATTTTGGATGTATGACTGATACTACGAGAATCAGAGAGTGATAAAGCTTGAATTTTTGGAGGGTGTGGACTACTTTTGTGAAAAACTTAAATCGATTGCTTAAAGAGTTAGATATTCATATTTTTCTTGCAAGCGGTGTAAGATATTGGATGTCGAAAGGATTAGAATGCATCTTTACAGAAATGAGTTTGAGTCGCGTTATTGGATATGGGTAGCTAATCAAGTTGAAAAGTTGTGATGAAGTGTAAGCCAAGTGGTTGAATTGAGTTTGATGACACAGAATCTTCAGACAATACATTTGATCAACCATATCAACTGTCGAAGCCTATCTTGACAACGATCATTGTTGACTCTCCATTGCCTACGACATTAGTTAGCAGTACATTTGATGATCATCCTGACATTGTTGAACTCCCTAACCTCGAACAACATGCAAGTGATGAAGAAGTCGATGTTTACAATGATAGCGAAGAAGAAGAAGAAGAGTTCGATGATGAACTATGTTCTGAAAGTAACGATGGCAATTTTGAACTTTTAAAATAGTATATGTAATTATTTGAGAATTTGTAACACAATCTCATTTGAATATTATGTATAATTTCTTATTAAGTTTTATTGCACAAATTCATTTCTTAGCAGTTAATTATTTATAAGGTAAGATTATTATTTATGTATTAAAATAAATGAGTAACTATTTGGTTGTATATTATATATAATTATTTATTATATTTAATAAAAATATTAATTGGATTAATTAATTAAATGTAAATCCATTTAATAAAATTTTAAATAAAACCTTTTAACTATATATTCATTGTCATATTTTGGTACTATTAAATTATTTATTATAATTACTAAACATATTGTTTAATTTAATATTTATTTAACTCAATAATTATATAATTATATATTTATTTCATATATAATTTATATAATTAAATAATGATTTAATTAATTTATTATTTAATTAAATAATTATATTATTAAATATATAATTTATTACATTAAATAATAATTTAATATTTGGAATAATAATTAAATATATATATATAATATAAAAAATTAATTATCTTTACTGTCAAAAAATTCCCGCAGTAACATTCCGACGGTAATATTCACAATTGCCGTCAGCGATAGTCAATGGTAATTTGAACGCATGATGTATATATATCATCAAATTTTTGTCAGAATTAACCGACGATAATATTAATATTATCAGTACAAATATCATTTATTTTTTGTCGATATTAACCGATGGTATACGAAATAAAATATTAATTATTACCATCAATTTTATTCGACGGTAAATGGTTCAATATGAACCGCCCTTGGACTGTCATTACCGCCGGTCGTCCCCGACTCTAATTACCGTCGACTATATTGTTCTGACAGTAATAACTTACCATCGAGGCTATAACCGTCAGTCTATTTTCCGACGGTAAGTCTGAAGGAAAGCAAAAAACCCGATGGTAATCGGGAAAAAATTCGATGGTAACTTCAACGGTAATGAGCGTTTTCTTGTAGTGCAAGTTTAAGAATTAACACTTGATTTTAATAACCCTGGATGCAAATCATGTAGATGAACTCGGTGTCATTGTCATCAATGGCAGCGATGGTGTGGGATGGATGTTGGAGAATGTGGTTGCAAAGAAGAGGAGGATAGAGAGGAGGAGATGGAGAGGTGGTTCAGTTCTCATGGTTGGTGTTTATAAGAAAATGATTATGAGAAATTGTTAAGAATATTATCATATCTCTGATTTATTTTAAATTGATCTAATGTTTATTTAGTTTGCTTTTATATTTATGTTCTGATTTTTTTCTTAGCCTATTTATAGGCACTTCTTATTGTATCAAATTACAACTCTAATAATACAATATTTCTCTATTCTCTGTAACCTCTCTCTAGTCTTTGTTTTTGTTGTGTTCCCCTTTAGTCATTTATTCACGATGGTTAACATGGTATCAGAGTCATGACACCCTTCATGAGTCATCTTTTTTGCTTCTGCTACCTTAAAGCTTAGACTCTCTACTTTCTACAAAAACTCTCTTTTGCCATTCTCCGTAAAGCTCTCCAATATGTCTTTTTTGTTCACTGCCTCCCAACCCCAGTTAACTACATGGCCACCATCACTGTGATTGTCACTTCCTATCTTATTGTCGCCTTTGTTGTCTCTGTGCAGTTCGATGTTGCCTATCATTGCCTCTATGCAGCCTCTGATGTTGCCTATCACTGCCTCTGTGCAGCTCCAGATATTGTCTATCTCTGCCTTTGTGCATCCTTCGATATTGCTTATCGGTGCCTCTGTGCAGCCCCCGATGTTGCTTATCGCTGCCTCTGCACAACTCTCGATGTTGCCTATCGCCCAACAACCTCCATTGCTTTGTAACATGCTTAAAGCTCTAAGAGCTTGAGCTTGAGGGAGGGTGTTAAGAATATTATCATATCTCTAATTTATTTTAAATTAATCGAATGTTTATTTAGTATGATTACTTCCGATTTATGATGATTTTATATTTATATTCTAATTCTGTTTTTTAGTTTATTTATAGGCACCTCTCATCATATTAAATAACAACTCTGATAATACAATATTTCTCTATTCTCTGTAACCTCTCTTTAGTCTTTCTCGTGTTTCTCTTTAACCGTTTATTCAAGATGTTTAACACTATTATTTGCACATTTTAAAAAATAGGCATTCAATAGCTGCCTAACAGATAAATAAATATTACAGGCAAATAAACAAACATTATCATTGGACATTTTTGCATGTCTATATACGCATGAGTTTAATGTTGCTATAAAACATTTATATGTGCTCGTGCATACATGTATTTAATATTACTTATTTTGTGTGTTTGACAATATTTATTTTTTTATTATGTAATATTTATTTTTTTATTAGGTGATTGTT
>QANU01087284.1:0-61386 GCA_003254905.1 Nissolia schottii
TAACTATATTGTTAATAGCAATCAACATGTAAAGTCAACACAACATCCATAATATCACAATTCATAATAAGGTTTACAAATATGGTTAATGAAAACATAGGTGATTAATTAATTTTTGTCTTAGTACGGAAGTTAGTAGTGACTAAATATTTAATTGTAGTATTAACCTTATGTAATACCTCATGCTAGTATTAACCTTATGTAATACCTCATACCAATGCTTCTAATAATGAAGAAGAAATTAGTAAACCCACCTTTTAGTTTCTTTACCTCAAGCATCATTAATTAATTTACAAATACGCACAAACATTGTGACAACCATTCTGTAAACTCTACAGAAGAAGGGTTGTTTGAACTTGTATTAGAAAAAAAAATTCAAAGAATGAGATCTTATAGAAACAACTCTATTAAATAACAATGAAAAGATAAATGAGTAAAACACCAAAAAGCTTTTACCACCCATGGCTTAACAATAAGTACACTAATAGATATAGGCAAATTACCTTATAAACAATAAAGTATACCAAAAAAAATGATCTAAGGTATACAATTCACCAAAAGCGAAAAGAATTCTAACCTCTATTCTTAGTTTTCCTTTCATTCACTATGCTTCTGGTTCAACTGAACCAGAAAGATGGTTAATTGTAAAAATCTACATATCCATTCAATTTTTAATATTGAAAACTAAATTGAAGTGTTGGATCCACCTAACTTCCTAACCAATTCCCCTTTATTTCTCTAGTTCATCCCCTATTTTGCATCTTGAGTCTTGACACATTGCTTTCCTTCTTGACCTTTTCAACATAAGAGAATATTCACGTCTCAGTAATAATTAAGGTGGACCTTGTAACACTGCTTATAGCAAATAGGGCATATATTAGAGAAAATGGACTGTAAAAAGGATAGAAATCAAAGTAGATAGAAGGAATCAACTAAATTTTGTACTTTAATTTAGAAAAAGTAAAGCATGTATGCAAATATCTACAAAGGGAGTAAATGCTGCGGTTCTATTAGGATAAATGCAAGTTGAATGACAAATAGATGTGATGGTTTTGTGTGGCTTAGAGAAGGGGGGTTGAATCTAAGCAAAGGTTTTTGAAAAAAAAAATTATGTTCTTTAAAATTTGTCTCCTAAAATTTCAGGAGATATCTCTTAGTTTTCTGGGAGACAATTTTTCAAAAAAGACTCAATTTCTTAGAAATGAAAGTAGAATATATTTGAAGAGTACAGAATGTAAAAGATAGAGAGAAAAGAAAATTCACACAAGGATTTATACTGGTTCGATTCCTTAACGGGAATCTACGTCCAGTTCTTCAAACGCCAAAACCAATTTTCTTTCACACAAATTTCGAGTACAAAGAAAAACCAATAGTTCCTTTCACTCAGGAACTCTCAAACCAAAATAGAAACTTGAAGCAAACTCTTTCTCTCAAGCTCTCTGTTACTCACCAAAAGAATTTTCAAAACATAAATATTTTCCAAACAATGAAGACACTCAATGATTTCAAACCAAAGTATAAACCAAAATAATCAGAGATTGAGAGGTAAGTGAAGCTCTTGGGAGAAATATCACGAATGGCTTTTTTTTTTTTCTAGTGTCTTAGTTTCTGAGTGATGAGGGATAGCTCTTTTATGCTTGACTCTTGAGTATTAAAGCTCAAGATCAGCTCCTCTGTCTTTGCCATTCTTCCATGATTCCTCCTTGCCATAATTCTTGTGTTTTCTTATTTTGTCTTCAATCAGCTTGATGTTCTCTCTTGACCTGTTGCAAGGAAAGCTTCTTGTTCCATAAATTTTGCTTTCCATTTTCTTGTATATTGCACGTTTTTTCTAGCTCCTGTAACCGTTGGAAGCAGACCTTTTTGTTTCATGATTTTTTGCTTTCCATTTCTTCTTGCATCCATCACTTGAAGTTTTCCTTTTTGTTGAGCTTCTTCACGTGATTTTCTTTCTTTCTTTAAATATAAAATATTGTTTTCCATTTCTTTGTATCAAGACCGTTTGCAAGGAGAGCTTCTTTGTACCATGACTTTTGCTTTCCTATTTTTATTGCATTTATCACTTCCAGCCTTCCTTTTTTGGTGTACTACTTCACGTGATTCTTTATTTCTTTTATCACAAAAGAATTGCTTTCCATTTCCTTGTCCTATTCTTCACTCATGGCTATATTATAACCTTTTTATATAGGTAAGTTTCTTGAAGATAGCTTCCAATTTTGTTGCTATCTCTATGGCACTTTATTTTGTTTCTCTTTTTTCTATTTAATTAATTTTGCTGACCACTTTTGCCTGCTACACGTTTCCCACTTCTTTCCTTTTTCCAAACTTATTTCTTTGATCTTCTACCTAAAGTCTTGCTTTGTCAGTGTATGGAGACTTGTGTTTCCTTTTATTTTTCTTTTGTCTCATCTTGTCAATTCAAACTTTGCTGACAAATTTTCAGCCACAGACCATGCTTTCCTAGATTTTTGTTGTCCATAGTCCCTTTCTTTTTTTATTTTCCTTGTGATATTATAACTGCTAACTTGGGAAAAGAGGAAATGATATTGCTAATTAATTTAATTCATCCTGAAACACTAGTACACATATTAGAACGTTCATGCAATGTTTGTCATCATCAATTTTATTATTTTGCAAATTTAATCAACAAGATGAAACTTGTGGTTAAAAATAGAATTAAAAAGAAACACATAAAAAGTCAATACTCACGACTCAAAAAAGAAGAAGAAGAAGAAGAAAGAACCTAATACCCTTGCCACTGCCAAAGCAACCCTGTGACGACATGTTGCACTCACATCGCGATGCTGCAAGTCCCAGCCCGTCGCTCTTCTCTGTGTTGTGATCCGCTTCACCCACTCTGCCATTGGCGCTATTGTCGCCTTAAATAAATCGAAGAGGACATTGGTGGTTTGGTCCTCTATGCGAGCTGCCTTTATGGGCCAACATTGTGTACATGAAGCTCTTCTTGGAGGAGATCCTGAACATGGTTTTAAATGTGGGTTATGTTTCTTGAAAAGAAAAATCATCTCTTTCCTTGTAACCAAATCAATGTGAATAGAAACTCAGATAGAGAGAGAGACTCATTACTTCTGTCTCAATTACTTGTGCTTCATTTTGTTCCATCTATAATGTCATTTCTCCAAAACAGACTACGTTGGGCGTTTATTGCAACGATTAGAGTTTTTTTTAGCACATAATGTTTCAGCACATCTTTTTCATGAGGCTGCTAACAATATCTCACCACTTGGTTTGAGAGAGAAAAAAATACAGGAAGAAGATGAGAGAAGCAAGAGAGATGTGAGATAGGAAAAAAAAATCTAGAAGCAATCCGATGAAAGAAAAAATATGTAGATGAAGAAATGGGGTGAAAGAGAGAAAGAAGAGGGGAGAAAGAGCTCAAAAACATGGTATAAAGTTATTAGTGTTCCGGTTATATTTTTGAAATTGAATTTGAAATTTGAATTTCAATCTAAATTGGTAGTCTTCGGTCAAAAAGTTAAAAAAATGATGTGTGCTACATGTAAAGGTTCTGCTATGTACTATATCTATTGTCTAGTACATACTGCTTGCTATGTTGCCACAATTATTTGTTTCAAAGATGATTTGCAATAGGACTATTGTGCAATATTGTGCCTAACCATGTAGGTTACATAAAATATATTAACTTGCAGTAGCTGAGATAAATTCCTGCAGATGTAGTTCAGTGCTTTCGGAGATTTTGTGTGTGGATAGGTATACTGTAGGTATGCTTTTCCATATATAGTGTAGAAGCTAGTGTAGTGTAGTTGCAGTGTAAATAAAGTAAACTAACCGGCCGAAGACATGCATGGTTACTTTGGGCGGCAAAAAATTTGTTGAGAATGAGACACGTGTATAATGAGGGGAGATATTTTGCGAGAGACTTCCCATTTTTTATTATATATATAGAATATAGATATAGATAATAATACTATATAGATAGATATATGTTAAGAATAATTTATATTAATAATTGTAAATGATTTGATTTGCTTTAATTATAATCTTTTAAATATTTGATTAGTTGTAATTTATTTTTTGGTCGTTGAATTTTTAGCCTATGAATAGACTCACCCTCCACTGTAAACATAACTCTGATAATATAACACCATTATTTTTCTGCTCTATGTCTATTTCTTGTATTTTCCGTGTTCCTGTAACTCATTCACTCAAGATGTTTTACAATATATATATATATAAATAGATAGATAGAAGATAGATAGATTACTCCTTTGACCATAAGTTTCTACCTCATACTGAAACAAAAATCCCTAACCCGTGTTTTCCCTTTTGGTTTCTATTTTTTCAATTTATGTTTTGTTTTAATTTAAAAAAAGCTTAAACCCAAGAAGAGCAGGCGCAACAAAAACAGAGTCTAGAACAACACCAGCGAAGGTAACAAGCACACCACTCACAGCTAACTATGCTACGAAGAAATACAAAGCGCTAAAAACAAAACCCAGTAGATCAACGCCACAAAAGAATTTGCACTCTCCTATGCTTCAATTACAATAAACTACATCCAACTCAAATTATATCAAATTCACACAACACAATCAAATATTTTCCTCTCAGTCACTCATCACGGACACAACATTTAGAGGCAGAGAATTTCTCTTGCAACGTACTAATTCATTCAACTTCAAATTTATGCATATTTGGTACAAGGGTGTAGCCTTTTATAGGCCAAGATGAGAACTAAAATATTACAACTAAAAGATCTTCAGATTGAAGCTTTCATCATGCAGCAAGCGGCGATTGTAGGCGGCAAAGTGATAGAGCATGTAGGTGCATCATTATTGAAACATATAGGCTGCAATAGGATAAGTAGTAGGAGAGCTTGCTGGTCCAGAACCATTAATGAGATGCAAACATTGATATTTAATGCCGTAATCTTTGATACTATACGTTAGCTTGGTTTAATAAATTTCAGACATTGACTCCTTTAAACCAAGCTAGTAGAATTAATCATTTCAACCGGTTTCTTCATCTTGCAAAATAACTCAATCTTTAGCAGCTTTGTAAAAATATCTATTATTTATCTTCAATGTGACAATAATCAATGACTACTTCATTGTTAGCTACCAATTCTCGAATCTTGTGAAATTGGATATCAATATGTTTGGACCTCCCATGAAACACTAGATTCTTGCACATTGCAGTTGCTAACTTGTTATCACAAAATATTGTTGTGGGAGTGTTTTGCTTCTAATTTAGTTCCTCAAGTATTCTCCTTAGCTAGCTACCGCTATATATTCCACTTCTACTGTGGAGAGCGCAATGACTGGTTGTTTCTTAGATGACCATGATATTTTACCTAATCCAAGATGAAACATGTGCCCTCGAGTTCTCTTGTTTTTGTATCTCCTGCCCAATCACTATCTGTGTATCTAACAAGCTTTACATCATCAGTACTTTCATAATAAATGCCATCATTTAGGGTACCTTTGATATATTGCAGAATTATTTTGGCTACTTGCAAATCATAGGCGTGTGACTCCTCCGTGAATCTGTTGCGTAGTCTAACTCCAAAAACTATATTTGGTCTGTTTGCTATTAAATACCTTAGACTTCCCATCATGCTCTTGAAGTATGTGGGATCTACAACTCTTCCTTTACCTTCTTTGATTAACTCGTACTTTTCTTCAATCAGAGTGGCAACTAGCTATGAATTTTTCATCTGAAATTTCTTCAAAATATTATTAGCATATTTCTTTTGAGAAATAAAAATTCCACTACTTTTTTTGAGTGACTTCGATGCCAAAAAAATAAGACATCAACCCCAAATAAGTCATTTGAACTACAAAGAATATTTAATTCAAAATTAAGACAAAAAAAACCCTCCAAATTTTGTAATGAATCAATGGACAAATTAGTTAAAGGTTCATTATCAATATGATTTATCTCATAGGAGATGGTCTAGATTAGTGCCACAAAAATTGAGTAACCTCCCTTATTTCTGCAATCATCTTCAAATTGTTACCAGTGAAGATCAAATCATCAACATAAGGACACACAATCAGAATGTCACCAATCTCAATAGATTATACAAAGAGTGCTCAAAAGGACATTTGTGGAAACCATTCTGAATAAACTATGAATCAATCTTCTTGTTCCAAGCTCTCGGTTCCTGTTTCAATTCATACAATGCTTTTAGAAAATTTTCAAAACACATAGGCACATGAGAATATGAAAGTTGTGCTTTATTGAAAAACAAATAACTTAAAAGATTTGGACATTGTTAAGCATGCGCATATATTAAAATATAAAGATTATGTATATACATATAGCACTAAGGATATTTATGTGCAAGGAATCAACTACAAGCAATGGCTTTTAATAGAACTTTATGAAATCAAGTATGAGTGTAAAACGTCATCTAGCATCACAATTTTTATATTTCTTATTTAACTTGTTTATTATGTAGGACCTCAGAACTTGGTTCCCTATGGACTAATAGCAAAGTTATACAAGCATAACAAGTAAAATAACTGCATGCATCTATAAAATAATTAACCATCTTATAAAAATGTCTATATTTAACATATTATCATGAAATATTTAAATATATTATAAATAATTTAAATCGACAGAGAGAAAAATGACTAAATAAGTAATGACTTATCTGTTAAAGGTTTGTTTCAAGTTGATTTTAGTGACCTCTTTTAATCGGCTTGCTATCATCCCCATGAAAGACGGCATTAGAACTTTAATTCTGACAAGCCAACCTAATAGAGATGGTGGCGACAACAGATTCACAGAAGAATGTTCTCAGACTTAAGGTTTTTCCTCAAGGAGAATGCTCTGACTTGAGGCATTGCCTCAATGAAACTTCGGTTGACTTAAGATGTTGCACATGTACGTGCTCTGACTCAAGGTGTTACCTCAAGAAGACTTTTTCAAGTGATGAATGGTAGCCCTAATAATAGTAATAATAATAGTAATAAGCCATTATGCAAAAATAGAAAGGGACAAGATTGGTTCATGAGCACTCATGCACCCATGTCATTTCTGAATGTAACCATCCACTTTAATTGTAGACTAATAGTGAGTCCCTGTAAGTTTTACGATGCTTTGGCATTCTCTCTTTTTTTTTTTCTTTTCTTTTGAATGTCGAATCACATCATATTCACTACACGAATATGCGAAAGGTATACCAATCATGCCCAAATAAATTGAAATGACTAATACAAAATAGCTCTTGTAATTCCCAGTATACAAGCGCCTTTTCTAACTAACAAATGGTAGTTATAATTTATAATTATGTTTTGCTTCCTTTAAGATGAGATCCCCACAAGTAGAGTCGTTGCCCAGTATTAATTTGGACCAGGTTACTATAATATAATGGTAGTAATAATACCAAATACCCTATAATATAACTTAGAATGAGCAATGAATCATGTACCTATTTCATTTAGCACAATGTTTCAAATCATCCTTGCCTAGAGTGAGTCCTCATTAGGCCACGTTATGCATGTTCAGATGTTACCTTTGAAGCACCCGCAATGGAAAATTGGGGCTGACATGGCCTTTTTTTTTTTTTTTTTGGTAAAATGGTTTATTGGCCTATCTATTTCCAAATCCCTAATTGCCTTACAAAATTGCTCAGGTACTCTTCTGCGACCTTGCTAGCTTCGCTGCTTCTTCTCCTTCTACATATTGATGACACATCTCAGGTGAGGGCAACGGCTACTCGAGCTCACGGTGGCATAAGCGAATCGAGCTCACACTGACGACGGTCTTCTTCTTCTCCCTCACATCCATTACGGCTCGCAACACCACTTCTTGTTGTTTCTATTATATTTTTTTCTGCCACATCCATGGAGATGCTTAGCGAGCTTGGTGTCGTGTGTCCATGGAGGTGGGGCAACTCGATCTTACGGCAGTGAGACGGATCCGCGATGGTGGATGGCGGAGTGGATTTCGCCGCGGCTTGCTTACGCCATTGTCACTCCTTTTTCACAAAACACTTTGATTATCACAAAAGAGAAGAGCTGTCTTTGGTAGAGAGCTGTTCAGGTCTTCCAGCAGATATGACAATCGTTGCAGCTCATAGGTAGCACTTCCCAAAGCTCGATACTCTGCCTCTGAAAAACTTTTTGAAACCGTGCTTTGCTTCTTGGCTTTCCATGATACTAGGGAGTGGCCAATGAAGAAACATTACCCCGAGAGTGATTTCCTGGTAGCTAAGCAGCCTCCCCAATCAGCATCGCTATATCCAATTAATTGAAGGGAAGAGGATCGTGGAAAGAAAATTCCTCGACTTGGTGCACTCTTAAGATAGCGAAGGACTCACAATATAGCATGGTGGTGTGTCATTGTTGAAGAGGAAAGGAACTAACTTAGTCGTTGGCAAGCAAAGGCTATGTCAGGTCTTGTAGAATTGAGGTAGAGCAAGTGCCCAATTAACCTTCTACACCCAGGGATATCCTCATAAGGCCTAGAACTGTCTTGGTGAAGCCTCACAGCTATGTCCAGGGGTGTGGAAGCAGGTTTGGATTCCATGGTCTTTGAATCTTGCAGCAAATCCAAACAATATTTCCTTTGGCATAGTGTAATTCCTGTTGGTGAGTGGGAGACTTCAAGGCCTAGGAAATAGAGCAGCTCCCTGAGGTCTTTGATGCAGAATTTAGAGTCCAAGACAGTCTTTATCTGCTGAAATTCAACTAGGGATGTGCTAGCTAGTATTATGTCATCTACATATACCAATAATGTAGTAAAATCAGTAGAGGCACTCTTTGTAAAGAGTCTGTGATCAGAAGCTGTTTGAGAGTAGCCTTGGCTAAGTAATACTTGAGTGAGCTTCTCAAACCATTGCCTACTAGCTTGCTTTAAACCATATAAACTCTTAACCAGCCTGCATACCTTCCCTGGCTCTGAAGTGGATTAGCCTAGGGGTAAAGTCATGCATACCTCCTCCTTCAAGTCACCATGTAAGAATGCATTATTGACATCCAATTGGCGAAGATGCCATTGCTTGATTGATTCCATAGCCAGCAACACAAAGGTGTCAAAGTAGTTAGTGCCCTCAATTTGATTATAGCCCTTTGCCACAAGTCTGGCTTTATACCTCTCTATAGACCCATCTGATCTTCTTTTAATCTTGAACACCCATTTGTTTCCAATGGGAGTGAATCCAGAGGGCAGATCAGTAATAAGCCAGGTCTTAGTCAACTCAAGAGCATCTAATTCAGCCTTCATAGCCAATCTCTAGCATTCTTGCTTGCTAACCTCAGCATAATTCTTAGGCTCAACATTGGCAATGACAGATAAAAACCTTAGGAATGTAGGTGCCAAATTGGCATAAGAGATGTAATTAGAAATTAGATACTTACAGCATGATGGCTGAGGTGTTAGTAGCACAATTGGTGGCGCTACATTCAATTAGTTACAATGAAAATCTTGCAGGAACTGTGGAGGCTTCTTCAGTCTTGTTGATTGCCTGATCTGGGTCTGCTGCTGTACTATTGCTGATGTTTTTGGTATAGGTGAGTTTGGCACAGTTTCATCAGGTTCTAAATGCTACTGAGGTATAGATGTGTTAGGTGGAGGTTAGTAAATTTGCAGGTTCAACAATGCCTGCAGGTTTTAGAGGAACATTACTAATCTAAAGCTCAAATAGTCCCCTGTAAGGTCTTGTAGGGAAAAATGTGGTCATGAAATCTCACATTCCTAGAGATTGGAATGGCCGTAGACTACAAATTATACAATACAAAGCCCTTAACCCCTGGTTTGAATCCTAAAAACACATTTGTTTGCTCTAGGATCAAACTTTCCCCTTCCTGCACTTATTGTAGAAGCATATCATAGTCCTCCAAAGGCTTTAATTGTTTCAATATCAGGTGCAACATCATAGAGAACTTGGTAAGGGGATTGGTTGGCTAATAGGGGTGTATTTATTCTATTTATAAGGTATGTTTCAACATAAGGTATTTTGCATGGCTAATAGGGATTGATTGTATAAGGTATGTTGCATGGATCCATAACCGAGTGGGTGGGGGTGAGAACACTTGGTCCTCAGTGGGGTTCCTTAGCACTAACAATGGTTCATTTTCTCGGTTATCCTCCCGGCTGTTCAGGGGTTTCTACGTGATCATGCATACTAAAATCCTACTGATTATTATCTTGGCCTAGGATCCTGAACAACTTTATCTATGTTAGTATGTGATCAGGGGAACTAGTCTTTCTTATCTAGATTCTCGCGCTTTCTATTCCTAACCATCGTAACACAACCACATAAACATGTATGCTGACAGACACAACTAGTCATCACGCATATGTTGCGCGGTAAACCTTCCACCATGCTTGCTAGGCACAGGATAGTTCATCCTGCACACCAGGCAGGGTATCTATGCAAGGGGTTATCATGCCGATGGGGCATGGTATCAATGCATGTCATCATATCATTCATCATAACCATTCCTATGTCCCAATACTCCCTCGTACATCTCAGGACCGTCGTCCCCATGGTGGTGTACGACCTGTCTTTTCTGTCTGTTCCCTGGACTAACATGACTCCACCCCCTACCAATTGGGTTGCGAGGGACCGCCCTCTTGGCTAAGCCGGAAGCGAACCATACCATCATTTATTCATTTTTTTCACCACATGTCATGCGTATCATCATTCTTTTCTTTCATATGCACATTTATCTTTCTCATCATGCTCTTGTTCCTACACTTCATTCTCATCTTCATTCATTACTCATTCATTAGACAACATCCTCTAGTGATCTATCCTCATGATGCATGCTTGCTCAAACTCATAAATATAGAATCACATAATCACATTGTAATCTAAATATAATCATCTGGGCATGGGAGTGTTGGAACTAGGCAGTATAAAATATCTTGCATACATCACTTTCACAAACTTTCATAAACTGAACCCCATGAAGCAACCACGGTTCAGACTGCTCAGCGCGCACTGGCACCGCTCAGTGCCCACGGGTACCGCTCAGCGGTCCCTGGAGTCAGCCTAGACACAGATCAGTTTATAAAACATTTTCCAAAAGTTATGTCCCAGGCCGCTCAGCGGTCCCTGGATGCCGCTCAGTGCCCTGTGCGTGACTGAAGTTCCTCCTTTGTTTTCTTATTGTTTCTTTACACCATAACCATGGCCACTTCTTGCGCTTCACCCCAAGTTCTAACCATCACCATACAACCATACCTAGCTTAGAAAACATAGCCAAATCATCTACCTATCCTAACCAAACATTTCTAACCTAAGGCATAATATCAACATACAAGCATGTAAGCATATAAAAGCCACCAAGGAGGGGGCAAGCTTAGGATTACCCACCTTTTTAGAGTCTTAAAGAGGTTTAGAGATGGCTAGGGAGATGAGGGCATTGAACTCTCCAACTGGCTCCCAGTTCCTGACAGTGCTTCAACAGAGTCTCTGGACCAAACTAATTTCCGGCAGAGTTTCACGAGAGTTTTGAATTTGTGAAAAATGAGAGAAATGAGGGGGTACTTATAGGGGAGGGGGCTGTGGCTGATGGGGGCAGATTTGTCCTTAATTTTTAGCCAAAATTACTATTTTGACCTTTTCTAATTTAATTTCTTAATTAATTAATTGTTTTGGATAATTATAAGGTCACACCAAGTCAAATCAATGAATAGTGACTCATTTTAATATTTTTCTCAAAAAATCTGGTGTCTCCACGTGCTCAATGAAGATGCGGGTCCCACCCAGTCCCGTTTCGCTCGTTTTTAGTCGTTCGGAGTCCCGGTGCGTCGCGCACGGTGGTCCGAAAAATATTCCGCTTGTACCGTCGCAATCCCCTAATTTCCCTTTACCTAATAATAAGATTCATTCAAGGCATTTGTGAATTTTCCTCCGAAGGCGTATCTGTCACAGATGCCTTTGACCCCATATCTCTCACCGGTGTCCGAACGGGACCGTTCCACTGGCGTTTCAGCGATCGCCAAAGCTTCCTAATAGGGTTTGGGGGGTTAACTCTAGGGATTTTGTGATCTTTCCCCACATAAGGTATGATTTCCCAAGATCGGGGCCCACTGCTCAGTTCTACTGGCTAAACGGGATTGTTTTAGTGTCTGCAGAATCGTCTGAAACTAAGCAGAACTCCGTTTAACCGATGGTTTGGTTTCATCACCCAACTCTCAAGGTTAGGAGGATTAATTTGAGTGTCATCGGATTTTCGAAAAGCTAAACATAATTTTTCCTACAGACACATATATTCACATAGAATTGTTTATTTCGCGAAATCCTCGTAAGGGAGAAAATTGGGATGTTACAAGGTGTGTATTCAACTTTATCAACAAATGGAAATTGCTTATTCATAAGTGATATTCTAGCTAGTGAGGGGTGTCCTAATATAAAATTCCATAGTTCATTTTTAGAAATCACAGACTATCTACAGCCTGCAGTGTGAGCAACTGAGGAACTGAAAGCAGGAACTGATAGTGCAGGGATTGGTGAGACTGATTCTACTGATGTTGCTGATGTTGAGTTCTTTGTAACCAAGTGATACAACCCTCCAATTTGCCTACCAAAACCAATCATCCTCATGCTGCTCACATCCTGTATCACACATTTGCCATGAGAAAATGTGAGTGTGTAGTTGCCTGCAGTATCTAATCTAGAGATAGAAACCAAATTGACTCTAAAATTAGTCACAAACAGAACTTCAGATAAATGCAATCCTGAAAAAAAATTCACTTCACCAAAATGCTCAGCTAATAAACTTGATCCATTAGGCAACCTTATTTTAACTGGTTTGATCCTCTTATAGGTTTTAAACCAAGAAAGCATGGAGCAAATATGATCAGTTGTTACCGGGTCAAAGATCCAAGTACTACAAGGTGTTTCACAGATGACATGCTTCATACCTGTTTGTGCTGAATTTTCAGGAAAAGCTATGCTAACTTGAGATACATGAGTCACAAGATCTAATGGTGTTGCTTGTGAATCATTCTTTTGCTGCAGCAATGCAAGCAAATTTTGATACTGCTCCTGAGTGAAGCCAAAATTTTGATGTTACTGCTCCTGACCAGATTTACTCAATTTTGATTCAGTTGATGTAGCTAAATTTGCTGCTGAAGAACATTTGGACCTCCAATGTGCTGGATATCTAATTATTCAGTAACATTCTTCATATGTATGTCCTGATTTGCCACAATTAGTGCAGGACTTGCCATTGCCCTTCGTCTTTGCTCCTGATCTGTTACTAGAGGCTGCATTGATATAGATCCTGTTCTCATCATCCATGTTACTATTGAACTCTCGTTCCTGTTGTGCAACAAGAGTGAACACTCTATTCAATGAAGGAAGTGCGTCTTTCATCAAGATCTGAGATCTCACAGCTCCAAATCTCTCATCCAAACCACTGAGAAAACGCAACACATAATCTTGCTCTTTGAATTCATGATTATTTCTTGTAGCTAGATAAGTTCATCGCACGACACAAGTGCAATCAACACACGGTCTGTAATTCTCCAATTCCTCCTATAAAGCTTTCAATTCATTGAAATACTCGATCACTGTCAGATTACTTTGTTGAATCGGGTACAAATCGTGCTGGATCTTTGCTATTCTCAAGAAATCGCTTTGTGCAAATCTCTCTTTCAAGTCTCTCCAAACTACCACAACATCATCAATTCCATTTATGCTTTTAGCAATTACTGTAGAAACGGAATTCATGATCCATGAGTGAATCATTGTGTTGCACATCTCCCAAGCTTCATAGAGAGGATGAAATTCGTCAGGTTTCACGATCTCTCCGCTCAAGAACTTAAACTTGTTCTTAGCTATCATTGCGTGCCTCATCAATCTTCTCCACCTATGATAGTTTGAGCTTGTTAAGAGTGTTGGAACTATGACCAGCGACGGATTCTCGCTTGGATGTAGATAATATAAACTCGTCGGATTCAAGAGCAGATCGTCATTGCTGCCTCCTGAAGCTTCAGTCGTGGAGCTTCCTGGAACGACATTGCCTTGATTCATTTGTGTTCGCACCATTGTTGAAGTCGTAGTAGAAGTCTAAGGATTAGAGCTCTAATACCATATTAGAAGAAGCAAGAAGAAAGCAGAGCTATGGTGAAGTGAATGAAATGAATTGATGATGAAGTTATGTACACCGCAGGACTTATATACAGGGAAAGTGGTCCACCGTATTGCCTACTAAAAGGGCTGCATAATAGCATTTCCCATAACAACCATAACAAACCCAACAACTATAATGGAAAAGGGAAATAAAACAAAAAGCTAAAACTGAAGAAAGGAAAATTGCATCAGTATGCAATGTAGTCGTAGCCTTCCCTAATCCTCCTCACAATCATCATTCTTAATTTGTATTAAGACCATAATCACGACCACAGGTAAAAGAGCCGATTTGAGGACCCGACCTAGAGAAGGTCGAGCCAGGTAAACATTAGGTCAACATAATTGCCCTCAATATGGATAATACTCATGATGTACCCCCACGTTACCATGTACACCCCCACTCCGGATATAACCGTTTTGGGCGAGAGAGCTTGGAATGTTCCCATAAAGCTCAGGAACGACGAGAAACCCTCGTGGGCTAAATAGCCGAGGAGACTCTATAAGAGAGGACTTGGGGACTAGAGCCAAGGTATGTCACTTTTCAACCTTAAACACACCTAAGACGATTACTAAATAAGAATCAAAATCGCTTGTAGATCCTTTTATTGGGTTTTTCATTTGGAACTAGAGCAGTCCCAGTTCGCTGGCGGCAATTATATCTGAGAGACATGTCACCTTTCCATTCAAGACGAAACATTGGCACTTATCGTGGGGCCTGGTAAAACAAACCCTGGCTTCTCACACACAAAAGCCTAAGCTCCTCCGATCACTTTGGTTGGAACTCGAAGCCAGAGCTAGAATAGGCCACCAAGCCAGTACACAACACCCAATGACAACCACAAGATGACCACCGAAGAAATGAGCCAGACAATGAAGGAGTTGTAGGAACAGAACAAGCTCCTCGCCGACAGAGTAGAGCAGTTCAACAGAGCTCAAAATGAGGAAGATCACTATTTCAACCTGGGACTACAAGGAAAGGCTTCCAAACCACCTAGAGATGATGGACAGCCTGAGAACCAGGCAACACCCGTTGATTCGGACCCATTTTCTGATTCTATCATGAAGGTGCAACTCCCCCCGAATTTTTAGTTACCTCTTACTCTCAAACCTTATGATGGAAAAAGAGATGCTAGCTACCACCTAATTATGTTTTGTTCAATGATGCTAATGAACGGAGCCATTGATACACTCCTTTGTTGCATTTTCCCCACCTTCCTTGTGGATGGCGCCTTGATATGGTTCTCCTCCTCAAAGTTGAGATCAATTCACTGCTTCTTCGAGCTTAGTGATACTAACACTTCTCCTCATCCAAGGTGTACCAGAAGATCTCAGACTTACTCATGCTGGTGAGGTGTGTCCCTCAAGGCATACATCGTCAGGTACAACTCCATGGCTATGTAGATCCCTAACCTCAACCCTGAGGTTGAGTTGCACCAAATCAAGCAAGACTTAAGGCCAGGACTCTTTCTCAAAAACTTGGCAGGCAACTGACCCTTCACTATGGCATAGTTCTAGGAAAGGGAAGTCGATTTCATTGCAGTAGAAAAGTTGGAGGAATCTGTGAGGATGGACAGGGGTCGAGGAAAGAAAATTGTAGATCACGACGATAGGCTTGATCGAAGACCAAATAGGAGCGAGCATGGAGGTTCTAGCCGGAGAAAACGCTAACGTGAAGGACGTGAATTCTGCAAGCCGTAGGGAAATGCTACAAGTACACACCTTTGAATGCTAGTATCGACACCATCCTCCACAAGTGCCTGCATGCTTGGATCATCAAACTATGACCTAGAGCAGGGAAGTAACCCATTCATGAGGGAGCTGATATGAGTAAGTACTATGAGTATCACAAAACCTATGGCCACACTACCAATGATTGCCACTCCATTGAGGATGAGATCGAGAGAATAATTCGACAGGGTCTCAAAGATAAGTTCATTAACAGGAAGTGCAAGAGAAAGGGTCCCTACTGCTTCAACAACTGAAGAAGAAGGACCAATAGAAGCCAATGTCGTTGAAGATACAAGGACTAGCAAGGCATGGATGATGACAATTCTAATGCTCAAGAGATTCAAGGCGTGATGGCACATGTTGTCAGAAGTTTCACGAGAGGTGGAGAAACCAGTTCAGGTCAAAAGTGTTGCACCAAATTCAAAATAGCAGTAGACATACACCCACCTACCACGCTCGATGTCCTCGGACCAATGATCTTCTTCTCAGATGAAGATTTCAAGGGCATCGATAGAAATCTGTTTGAGTTAGTGGTGGTTACAATGATGGCCAAAAATTACATGGTGAAGAAGGTGTTGGAGGACCAAGGAAGTTTGGCCGAGATCTTGTTTCTCTCTACCTTCAGGAAAATACAGCTAGTCATTGAAACCTTACGACAATGACCTAGTAAGCTTCTCAGGATAGAAAGTTAAGGTCAAAGGGTAATCACCCTTCGCACCACCATGGGGATGAAGTTGAAGATTCGAACTGCGGATCTAAAGTTCCTCGTTATTGACTGTGAAAGTCCGCATCACATGATCTTTGGGAGGTCGACACTTAACACCTTCGGAGGAATCGTCTCCACACCACACCTCACGGTTAAGTTCCTGATCTCCTCATCCAAAGGAGGTAAGGTTCACGCTGATTAGATGGAAGCCCGTATATGCTAATGCTTGAAGCTGAACCAGCCATCCTTAGAACATCCTGAGGTCCATATGGTCAACATAGTGGAGCTACAACATGAAGGTTGTAACTTGGATCTGATAGAAGATTTTGGTCATAGTCTGAAGCCTATCGAGGAGCTCAAGAAAGTATAAATCAATAGGAAAGAAAATAAGTTTACCTATATCGGTGCCTCTCTTAGATAACAGCTAAAGGTTTGGCTAGTCCCTTTCTTGAGGCGTAATGCTGACCTTTTCACATGGGAACCCAAAGACATGTTGGGGATTGACACCCATCAATCATTTGCCATAGTCTATCATTTGCCGCAGAGGACTTATTTCTTTTCCCTTTATTGGTTTGACTTCACCAATTTGATTCACTTTTGAATTTTGAGATTTCGCGTTTCTTCTTCAATACGCAAGTGCATTAGTAACCTTTTACAGTGAACTCCTCACCAATATGTAAGAGTTTTTTCCTATAATCATTCCAAGTTGCAGGCAATTTTGATATAATTTCTCCAACTTGTAATGGTTCAGGAATCACCACTTGTAGATCACGAAGTCTAATCACATGGATTTGTAACCCATGAATTTGATCCATGATAGGCACATCATCAACCATACTAAATTCAAAATAATTTACCATGAAAAATTTATAAGTACCTTGTCATTTGTAATATTTCTCCTCCAAAGGTTTCCAAATCTCGAACGGCAATTGAGTTAACATGTAGAGATCCTAAAGTATATCCGATAAGGTATTGAGAATGTAACCCTGACATGCAAAAAAGTCTTCATCATGCTTTTTCTTCATTTTCCAATCCTTTTCTTTTTCTTCATCGGTAGCATCCTCCTTGGCACCACGAATTGGTGTGGTATTTGGATCAAACACATAAGAAAGATTGAATACCAAAAGAAGAAACATCATCTTATCTTTCCAACGGTTGAAATTTGTCCCATCAAACCGATCTAACTTGACAAATTCTTGATTCATAACCTTGAAAGTAGCATTTTGATCTTGAGCCATCTTGGTAATATCTCTCCAAAATTGTTTGGGAAAAGTGTGTAGAAGATGATGAAGATCTTGAATACTTTGGTTTCAAGGCACGAATGAATCGAAATCTTTAGAGAGATATTCATCCTCACACGTAGTTGCTAAGAGTTGATGATGATACTCTCCCAAAATATAATGAAACCTCTCAAATCGCTTTGTTTAACAATGATAAGAGATTTTCTTACTCTCTTTGAACTTAAGAAAAATGATAAAAAAAAATTAACTCTCAAACCCTCTCACAATGTCAAAGTAAAAGTGAGTCAAGTGGTTGATAACGAGGGGTATTTATTGAAAATGAACACCGAAACATTGCCTATTATTGGCTTGTCTCTACCTTGACTGATCATTACTCTTCCTTTAGAAGACATGTCTTTTGAAGACATATGCTTCTTGAAGCCAATCGTTTACTGTAGCCATAGGCATTGGCCTTCATAAAGCAATAGGAATAGGTGCCAGTATGTAGCTATGGGCATTCATAAAGCTATGTCTTTTAAAGGAAACGTTGCAACTTCTCAAGAAGCCACGAAATGCTTCAAAGTAATATGTATCCGTTGCATGCATGTTTATTAAATTAAATAATTAATAATTATTTATTTAATTAAATATTTGTAAATATCCTTCACCTATCTCTACCCACACCACATACATGCATGCACACACACAATGGACAAGCCTAGGTTGTTGCTAAAGGATTGTTTAACTTATTATATATGTTTTAGTTTGATTTTTTTTCTATGTATAAAAAAAAAATACTACAATATTATATTTTCTAATTGTTATGAATAAAGATTAATTCAATTTAACTTATGGTTTTTTTGTATTAAAATAATTATCTTTGTTTAATTTGTATGAACTATGTTATTGAATAAAAAAAAATATGAATCTCATGATTACCGAGGCACTATATATATCTCGCCAAGTCGACAATCTACTATTCATATGTGCACTAGATGAATAGGTCATGTGATTGCTAGAAGTAATAAGCAGAGATGTCAAGCACCTTCAACATCTCTGAGGTTAAGCTCATTCTTCTAGCTACCTTTGCCTTGTGCTATGTAAAAGGTAAGGGAAAGCTTTCCGGTCCTAAAGTGGTGGATGAACATAGAAATTGTTTTTGTTGGACACAAAACTAAGACATTATTTTTTTTTGACACAATTATAATAAAAGTGAGTTTTACTTGATGGAACATATAAAAATATGGTAGGTCATACAATAAAAATTATAAAACTTATTGTTATTGTGAATGTGCTAAAAAATGATGTACTAATATTGTGTCCCACCATTAATTTCTAGGAGGAAGATTCACAACGCAATGGAAGTCTAGATAAATGAAGTCGTTTCCTTGTCATTACCACACATGCTAATTCTATTAGTGGGTGTGACAGAACCTTGACTCAAGAAGAAGACCAAATTGGCAAACATTTGGTAACGTAGGGACACATTGAGTAAAAATAAAACTTAGAATCATTGAGAGAAAAAAAATAGAGGTAAGAGACGAAAAATCTTTAATTTCCTATTATCAACAATTAAATTTTTACATCAATATTCCAACCAATGAAGTTGCTACCACTACAAGGAAGAGTGAGATTTCTGGCAGACTCGAGTTTGTTGCAAATTTCTAACACACCTTTTGACGGGACAATTTTTTGACGAAGACCCATCAATTAGAGTGCAAACTTAAGCATCCTTCCTCTAAATATTCTCTCTTATATCTTATCTTCTATGTGTGCTCACAATTCCACAGTACCATGCCAATTGCAAAACTCCAAGGAGTGAACTTCCAAAACCCTCCCTCTCAAACAACCTGGGAGTGGGACCCCGAGAGAAGTGGTGTTCTAGAAGTGCTTACTATTCCTCAGTTTCATGCCAAGAAATGCCTATCAATATGAAAACATATCTTCCCACATCCACATGGATGAATCTGCATTACCGTCGATTCTTGTGGGAAGATATTTCAAACCCTTCCTCAGGAAATTAAGGAGTGAACTTCCAAAACAAGAGGGTGAGATGAAAACTACATCGCAAAAACGATATGGTATCGTTTACTAGTTTATGAACAGGAGTTATCTCAACGATGGTTTTCAGTTGGAATTGACTGGGTTGAACGATCGCTTTCGCCCTTAGTCAAGTATGCAAGACTGGTGTATGGACCCCGTCTTACAATAAAAGAAAATGTAAGTGTATTCATGTGTTGCCTTATACCGGTCCTTTATTATTAAATAATTTTTTTTTGAGACGCATGCATGATATATATCTTACACTAAATAATTACATACAACAATTCTAGTAAAAATGATTTTTATTCACTTTATTTGAGATAAACTTATTTATTTTTGATTTTAGTAGCTACTCTATTCATGCTATTAATTAAGCATGAAAGAGCATAAGTTCACCTAGCTACTAACCAAAATAGTACTATGCTTTACACGAAGAAAACGCGTAAACGTCGTTACGGCAGATTGAAAAATATGAAAAACATTTTATAGGCACAAATCAAAGAATTTGAATCTGAATTCTTATATAGGCAATGAAAAATATGAAAATTTGAATTTGAATTTGATGCAAGTGTGCTATATTCTAAAAAAACACGGACATTTTGTGAGATTGTTTTGTCTTCATTTTCGACACATTATGACTCGTAAGGCGTAAAAACACTTGTTACATGTTTAAAAGGGTCTAAATAATTATTTTTTTTTATAATTTTCTTAGGCTTGTGGCGATGCTAGATTCCTCCTCCCAAGACTCTTACGTAATCTCCTTCCTCTATATATATGGTCCGTTACCTCTTCTACCATCACAACTACTCCTCAGCCTCAAGTGCCAAAGAATTGGCCATCCAATATGAAAACATATCCTCCCACACGTTTATTCCTCTTCTTCCTGGCGGGCACATGTGTTTTACCACCGTCTTTTTCTTTTCCTTCTTTTAATTTTGGTCATGACCTTATAGAGTTTGCTGGAATGTCACGTTCTTTTAAAAGTGCTACTAGTACAGCGGAGAAGGGTTGGAAAGACGCTAAACCAGTGGTTAGACGGGCTTTGCAGCGGGAGCTCAAGAAGTTTTTGAAGGACCAGTTGACTCCTCCTGCACCGCCGCCCCCTGACTTTCGAAAGTACTCCGTCGAAGGCGATGAAAACGACGCCCCGCCACCAACGGAGGAACCCCAAGGCTATCTCGACCATTTGGTGAAACAGTATCTGAAGATGTATGGATACCCCGACCAATCACCTATCGAGAGTTACCAGCGGTTCTTCAATCTCCCCGTAACCGGCAAGCTAGACAAGGACACTGCCGAGCTAATGTTGCTGCCCCGATGCGGCGTCCCCGACCAAAACATCAACTACGCCTTCAACGTCGACGGCGGAGTGTCGTGGCCACCAGCGGATAATAAGACCAAGTGGTACGGTAAGCAGAGCCTCACCTACTACTTTCTCGAGACGAACCAGCTCCCGCCAGATGTGAAGAAGCCCTTCGTCGATTCCTTCCAGCACTGGTCAGATGCCACGCAGGGGGGGCTCAGCTTCGCGAGTTCGTCGTCTGACGATGCGGACATCAAGGTTGGGTTCTACACGATCGACCACCTCAACGAGGGCGTCGACTGGCCGGTGGCGAGCACCGTCATCTTACAACAGCAAACCGTAGGAGGAGGAGGCAGCGGTGGTACTTCCGCATTCCTGATTCTGGATGACTCGTATACCTGGAAGACGGTGTTCCCAGCTGGCGGAAGCTTGTCCCTGGAAGACGGAGAGGTTGACTTGGAGAGTGTGGCAATGCACCAGATTGGCCATCTTCTAGGGCTTCCACACTCCTCCGACAAAGATTCCGTTATGTACCCTTATCTGCTGCCGACACAGGAGGTGGATTCTTCCTCCGGCGACGGAGAGACATCAGAAAGCGGTGGGCTTGTACTTGGGTCCAGGTCGGCGCTCCTCTCAGCTTTGTCGCTTGGATTTGTTTGTGCTGTTCTGTAACTTCCTCTTAGCGGTATACGCTTGGAGTGCGTCCTCAACTAAGAATTCCTCTACCTCTACTTCGAGGACAAAGTTGGAGACGAAAAGTACAAGACTCAAAAGAAGAGTGATAGATATAGAGATATCTATTACTTGTGTATTTCTCTCTCTTTTATTATGTCTCTAAGATGTTTAATTATATCTATATCTATTCGTGACTTATGTTAGTTGTGCGTTTCGTCTTGCCAATATTGTGTTGTGAGAAAGTGTTTGAAAAATAAAATAAAAAATGTTTGGAGTGTATATTAAGAGGATCTTTCTATATTGCACTTTAAATGTTAGGAAGAATGATACACCAAGTGATTTAGGATGAACCAATTTCATTTAAATGCATTCTCCCTAACATATAAGGTGCAACTTAGAAGCCTCCTTATTAAGACGTGTTATTGATGTCTATATAGATAACATTTCTCATAAACATATTATAAGATGATATCTCTAGATAACTTTAATTGTTTCTGTTTTCCTACTTTTCTAGCCAAGGTTCTTCACCAAGCTATTGGGTATAAAGCAGCATACAAATATCTTATTATTCCATTTCGTTTGGCATAATGGAGAATCAATATTTTTTTTTTACTGCCAATAGTCTCTGGTTGTGCCACTATATATCACTTTACTCAACATCTTTACAGAACACGTTAAAGTCATCCAAAAATTAACTTGTTGGATGACAATGGACTTGGATAACCAAGGAAACTTAAGTTTGTCATAGAATGTTGCAAGGAAAATAGAAAATAAATTAGTTCTAGGCCACTGTTGCTCAGATTTTCATTCCTATACTATAAGTTAATTCAAATAAGAATGCAAAAGAAGTAACCCTCCCCTCTCCCTTAATAAAAAAGGCATCATCACAATTCAATTGAAAATGACTAATCCAGTAACCCTAACTATCATCCACCAGCAAAAAGTAAGAGAAGAGTTAAAATTTACTCTCAGTCAAGGTTAAGTTGATATAAATCTCGCTAGAATCTAAACTCGCGCGGATGCGCGGTGTGTACCTAATTGATTTCAGTTTGAAAATATTAATACAGTGTTGTTAAATAATAACTATATTGTTAATAGCAATCAACATGTAAAGTCAACACAACATTCATAATGTCACAATTCATAATAAGGTTTACAAATATGGTTAATGAAAACATAGGTGATCAACCAATTTTTGTCTTAGTACGAAAGTTAGTAGTGACTAATTATTTCATTGTATTATTAACCTTATGTAATACCTCATACCTACTAAACTTATGTAATAGCACCCCGTCCTGGTCCCTGTACTCCGTGACGTACATGCTAAACTTACCACCATCTAATTCTAGCTTTGCCCACTCATTGATCGAATCCCATCTCCATGTACCAATAACCACCCGAGCTTGCCTGAAGTCCCATTCTCCTTCATCACACAACACTACTCTTCCCCATTTATCACCAATACATGTCATATTCTTTGTGGACCATTCATGGATAGATACACCCGTTATATCGAGTCCTATTCTTCTCACATTACACTTGTCACTCCTTTTCCACTCCCGGATCTCCATAAGATTTTATATCGAGCTTTCATTCTTTTTGGACAAAGCAAGTGAACATATCTCCCTAGTGGGACATGTGATGAGAACCTTGTACTCATAAATCCGGGTACATGTTCAACTTGGATGCCCATTGAACAGAGGAGGATGCCCACGACTTCCAAATCCAATGGCTGGAGGCTTTCCCCAACCACACTCCGTTGCAGCCACTGCATGTTCTCCTGCACAACTTCCCCCTAGATGCTAATGGTTGAGTTTTTATGGTGGTTTCTCTCCGAGTCTTCTTTCTTTGCCTGCCTCAACTTTTTCCTTTCCCACGGTCCGCCACCTTCACTTCCATATGGGCCTTCTACTATTACCTGAGCATATGATCTTCCATATCTCTTTTTCATGAAAGCTTTAGCTCTGCTTCTCGTTCCCCCAACGCCTCTTGAGATCGTTAGACTTGTTGGTGTTGTGTCTCTTCTATCGAACTTCGCCAGCCCCACTGAAATGTTACGGTCCCCCCACCTTGATCCCATTTAGCTTATCCACAACCTTGATCGCTTCCTCTTTCTTCTAGTATCTTACAAATCCAAATCAACTGTCCTTGGATCTCCTCATTTTCTTGGCCAGATACACGTCTGCAAGGTCACCGTGGTATTTGAAGATCAACCTTAGCCATTCCACAGACATGTTCCTCAGTAGATTATCAATGAACAATGTAGAGCAGTTGCGCTCCATACAGTCTCTTGTTTTGGTTTCCTGTAGCCAAACCTTTTCCTTCCATGACCAATCCTCGCACTCTCTCATCCTTCTCCTCTCTCTTGACTAGATCCATCAGTTTTCTTGTTATATGTCTAGAGGTAAAATAGACGGGGGTACATGCATGCCTATATGAGAGAGAGATGTTAGTTTAATGTAATTTTTTATGTTTATATAACAAAGTTCTTGTGTGGTTTATGGGCATGATTTTATTTTGATCCAATTCCAAGTTGTCTACCAGTCAACGTCAACTACGGACTCTACTAATTTTAAACTTATAGGCTGAAAACGATTTGACAAATAAAATATGGCAATTTGTTTATACACAATATGTACGTCTCAATTTTTAAAACCGGGATGGTCGCCAAGAGAGCTGAAGTGGGAGTTTCGCTCTTCGGGTATGGGCTACTGAGATATAATCATGATTCATGCATGGTTCATAGTTGTTTAGTTTTTCTGGTAACGTGGCAAGTCCTTTATCAGCACTAGAAATCAGCACAAAACCAACGAATTTTACCCATGAAATATAATTAATCCATGGATTGGTATTCCTCACGAAATATAATCTATCAGTATTACTGATACTTTGTCAAGGAAAATCAATTCGTTAAGCTCAAAAGCTAATTTGGTATAAAAGACTTGGAGAGAGAATCTAAAGAACCGTCATCGATAATTTTCATTGGTAGCATTCATTGTCACGAAACTGTTATCAGCCGGTAGTTTTTGGCGTTCATTGCCACAAAACTATTATCGATAGATATATGATCAATTTCTCTTTTTTATAAATGCTACTAGAAAAATGCTAAATAGCAACGGATATTAGTGAAGAATATGATTCGCCACCATTATCAACAAAATTCTATGACCGCAAATCATGCCAGCTTTAGGATATACTGTGACCACTAATCATTCCAGATATGCTATCCGCTGGAATATTCACCAATAACTCGTGACACCAAATAGCGCCAACATATACATGCAAATATATTTGCTAGTAGCTACTAAATCTAGCCACCACCACCACCTCCCCACAACCACCTCAACCGCCTTCATCTGTATATGTATGATGCATTGATTAATCAATATATGCATATGAAGATATTAGAAAACATTGGACTAACTATACTTTCTAGTGAATTATCTTGTGTATAGGAAAGTCCAAGGCATCAAGAACAAGATGGAACAAGAAGGAACATTCATATGATGCCCAAAGTCAAAAGGCAAAGCATGAAATGTCAATTCCATGAAGAACATGTTAATGCCGAAGATAGGATTCATGAAGAATACCAAGTCCAAGCAAATGGTAAAAAGGAAAATAGTTATTAGGACTTAAGGTATTCTTGTCAAAGGAAAATTGATATATATCTCTCTCTAAACTCTTAGAATGATGCTCTTAAAAGAAAATATTGATTCCTGTTTTTAAAGTATCTCAAACAAACCAAGGAATCAAGAGAAAGGAAAGAAAGAATGAGTTTGGGCAAAACCTGCAGAGACATTCGAATGAATGACCCTGATTCATTCGAATGACTCTGTCATCAGAGGCCCCAACGGCTACATTGCATCAGACATTCGAATGAATGACCTAGATTCATTCGAATGACTCTGTCATCAGAGAAGCACAACGGCTAGATAACGGCTAGTCATTCGAATGAATTCTAATGATCCATTCGAATGACTCGAGTCCTGAAGCCAAAAACGGCTAGTTTTTCAATGGATAAAAGTGATTAAAATAATGGGTAACGGTTATAAACGGCTAGGACACTTAGAAACCCTATAAATACCCATTAAACTCTCATTTCTAGCCAAGCTCTTCACTCCCATCATCCTTGTACTTCATTCTATCAATGGATTAATATTTTCCATCATCATAAGAGCAAAAAGAGAGATATTATCAATATTCCTATAGAGCTTCAATTTGTATTATCTACTCTTGAGAGAGTTTCCTATCAAACACAAAATTTCCATACACTTGTAAAGAGGGTGAGGTATCCCTCTAGTTGCTTAGGGTGTGGTATCCCTAAGGTTTGGTTCTTGAGGCTTCTACACAAAGGTGGGGGATCCTAAGTGTGAGGAGTGCTCTTGGATGTAAGGGTTTGTCAAGCACCTAAGTTAGAAGCTTGATGATAGTGGAGAAATCTTGAGCAAATCGCTTGGGGACTGGACGTAGATCACAAGGGTGGTCGAACCAGGATAAATCACTGTTTGCAATCTCTCTAACTCTATCTCTTTATTTATTGCAAACTTATATTATTGTCTTGCACATTTGAGAATTGCATCTATTGATAATTGTTTATAATTAAGTTGCTTTGTTGATCTTATTATTTTATTACAAACATAATTGAGCATGCTTATATTACATCTTTTAATTATTTTATTCCGCTGCATAGTTACGTTAATTGCATGAAAATGCAATATTTGTTGAAATTAGAATAATTTCTAAAATACTCAATTCACCCCCCCTTCTTGGGTATTGGTTACCAAGACCAACAAATAATTTATTAACTATATAAGAACGAAAATCTGACAAAAAAGACAATAATACAAATAAAGATCACACATTTTTTTGATCCCTAACACAATACCTATTCCACATACATGCATTGTTGATTATTATTTTGCTATCACCAAAATTGACATACATAGAGTTTTACGTGCCAATTCTCACTTTTCATAAGATATGTAAATATTTTATTAGTTAGTGTCGACATAAAATTAGAGAAAAATACATCCTTAGTACAAATAAAGCACACCTTTTTCTGACAACTCAGAAAATACCTACTCGACATTTAAACATTATTGTTCTGTATTATTTTGCTATATCTCAAAATTGACATTTATATAATTTTACGGGTCAATTCATAGTTTTCATAGGATATGTAAACAATTTATTAATTACATAAGATCGAAAATCTAATAAAAAAGACAATGATACAAATAAATATCACACATTCTTCTGACCGCTACAACAATATACCTATTCGGCAAATGCTTGCATTATTCTTAATTATTTCACTTATCATCAAAATTGACATTTATAGTATTTTACGTGCCAATTCTCACTTTTCGCAGGATATGTAAATAATTTATTCATTATGTAACAAAGAAAATTAGACAAAAATAAAATAGTACAAACAAAACGCACATTTTTCTGACACCTAAGAAAATACCTACTCGACATGCATGCATTGTTCTTTATTATTTTGCTATAATCAAAATTGACATTTATATAATTTTACGGGCCAATTTTTAATTTTCCTAGTATATGCGAATAACTTATTAATTATATAAGAAAGAAAATTTGTGAAAAAAGATAATAATACAAATAAAGCCCACACATTTTTCAGACAACTAAAAAATACCAATTCGTCATGCATTGTTCTTCATTATTTTGCTATAATCAAAATTTACATTTATATAATTTTATGGGCAAATTTTTAATTTTCATAGGATATGTAAATAATTTATTAATTATATAAGAATGAAAATTTGAGAAAAATGAAAATAATACAAAGAAAAGTTGCCTGCAGCGGCTTCGACAACGTGGCGACAGCACTCTGCGTCAGCAACGCGGCGGCGTGCAGAACCTGTAGCGGCGTCAATCAAATCAGTCCACAAAATCCAAAAAACAAAACAACATAAACACCACAGAATTATATTTAGAAAAAAATTTCCAAATCCATTTCACAACCGAACACGTACAGTTAACAAGACACAATAATATAAACGGAGCAAAAGGCAGCCCGGTGGTGGTTGCACCCTCTGTTGTGGCAGCGGTTGCAGGGCGGTGCGGTTGCCACACGGTGGTTGTTCGGTCGGAATGCCTTTGGTCACGGCGGTGACGTAACGGGGACAGGGGCTGCGGCGGCGCGGCGGGAAAGAGAGGAGAGGAAGAGAGAGAGGGTCGTCAGACTGGGCGACGGGGAGGGTCCGAATGGGGACTGCACGGATTGAGGGAGGGCACGGTGGTCACGAGGACTGCAGCGGCCCCGCGGGGAAGAGACGACGTGGGGGGGTGCCAGTGACAGTGGGAGGGAGAAGAGAGATTAGGCTAAGAGTAGAAGGGACGGAGAGTGGGGATGAGGGTGAAAGGGCAGGGAGAGTGAGGAGTGGGACAGGTACGACGGATAGTTCTGCTCATCGGGGGCGCAGAGAGAGGAGGTCGGCGGTGCTGGTGGTCGGGAAAAATGAGAGTTCTCTGCGCGACGAGGGTTAAATAATATACTTTTTACCGTCGGTTATCTCTGACGGTAACCTGTGAGTAATAAATTTTAACCGTTTATGCGGCGCCGTTTCGTTCGTGGGGAAGTTACCGTCGGATCACTTGAACAAAACCGACGGTAAATGACCAGTAATAAATACACATTTAACCGTTGAAACGGCGATGGTTTGGTTCTCGTGTTACTTACCGTCGGCAAATATTAAATTCCGACGGTAATGGATCAGTAATAACTGCACACTTAAACTGAGGGCTACGACGTTTTGGTTCACGGGCCACTTACCGTCGGCAAAACCGCAACATGCCGCTGGTAATGTGTCAGTTATTAATGACATTTCTTTCTTTCCGTTACCGTCGGTCTATGGCCTCCTACCGACGGTAATGCGCCTTTTCAAACTTATTTTCATGTCGATTGGTTTTAAAAAATGGAAAAATGGTTCATCGGAGACCTTTACCGTCGGTATTGGTCGCTGGTAATCCTAATATGTTACCGTCCCTGTTAGCCGACGCTAATGTGTTTCCCGCGTTATTTCGCGCCAAATTACCGGCGCCTTTACCGTCGGTTATCGATGGTGCCGGTATAGCTAACCCGGTTCGTTTTCCACGGTTGTTACCGTCGTCGTATTCCGTTCGCCGCCGGAAATACCGTCGGCTTGTTTCCGACGGTAATGTTATGACGGTAATAGTCAAAATTCTAGTAGTGCATAGACCGGTTTGACCAATTTGACAATGGTTAAAGCTTGGTTTAAGTATGTTTGACCAAATTATAGTAGAGTTCACCTAATTTCTATCTGTCATGTCATTTTTTAACTGTTCAACTTAACATAAGGGACTAAAATCAAATAAAAAAATTATTGACAGCTCAAACCAAAGAAAAATTTTAATAGGGTGCAAAATCAAATTTCACGATTTATTGAAAGTAAGATCTAAATAGATATAAACATCTCCGTTATCGATAAGATCATTAAAATAAAAATACCCACAAGTGAAAGCCAAAACGTGCTTAAAAAAGTTACAACAAAAACACCCACAAAGAGACAACAAAAGTAAAAAAAAAAAAAAAAAAAAAAAAAAAGACAACTTTAAGCTATGTTTAGGAAAGATGACACACCACTCAAATAAATTGAACATGCTAGAATATCTTGGAGATCTCACTTAAGAAACACACATCACATAAAACTTACTTGAAAAAAACCTTAATTAGATTTTCCCCCAACTCTTATATCATCGAATTGAAGGACATGAACAAACCCCAAATCCACTCATATCTCTTTATTTAAAGCTAAAACAGAAAGCATCAAAAGAGGAAATTGATTTTTCACATTGGCACTGGGTGGACAAGCACATCTTCAATGTATTTCTTCATGATTTCTTCAGCATTAGTGTAGTTATCTCCATCTTTGTATATCACATCCATGAATCTCGACAAGTTGAGAATACACATCAGAAAAGGCATTGGGACTTTAGTTGGCCTAAGGCATTCCTCATTTAAATCTTTCCAAGCTTCAGTAACTCTCTTCCGTAGTTCATGAATGGCTTCTTCTCTAGACACATCATACTCCTTCATATAGCATTCCAACATTGAGGCAACATGTCCTCTTTTTTGTTCAAACTGTGCAATCAAATATAATTTATTTAAATATTTGAGTTTAATTATTATAAAAAAAATTATATTATCACTCAAATATGTATTGTCTAAACATGGTAGAGTCTAACATTCATTGCCTTAAAAGTCTTAACTATTAAGAATAAATTAAAATATTATAATATCTTATTATATCATATCTTATCTTAGATTTATTTGACAGTGATGTAACTTGATTTAGTTTGATTCTTATTATAAACACTTCTAATTTTTTATGTGCAATTATACATTACTTATATTAAATAATAATAATATTAATTATAATATTAATTATCTATTCACATATGTTAATAAGTATTAATAATTATATTAAAATATAAAAATGACAAATACTTAATATTTTATTACTCTTTTGGTAAATGACCATGGTGTTCACTAGTGCGGGTCTGATGACAAATCCCTTCGTTGGCTTGTAGGCATCTCTATAAAATTTAATATTTATTGTTTCTTATAATTAAATACAAAAGGAATTTATAATAATTTTTTTATAGGGACTTTAAAAATTACTATAACTATTTACAATTTTATTTTTAATTTATATTTAAAATATAATGACATGATATAAATGTACAATATATGTTAAAAATTCATATAATTATTAATATTTTATTTATTTAAATTTAAATTGATTATTATTATTTTTATTATTGTTATTATTTAATTAATTTTAAATTATATTATACTTTATATAATTTATTATTTCTAAAATTCTTATTTATTATTTAAAATATTTATGTATAAAAAATATTAAAATTTATATAATTTTAAATTATTATTTATTATTACATTTATTATTTTAATTACTATTTTTATAAATGTAAAAATATGATAGAGAATGTAAAAGACAAAAAAGAGTGAATCTTATGCATCAAAGTTTAATCATTCATCTCAAGACTTGATTGAGTTATACATCGTTTTAGTTTATAAGAGGTCATTAATATAAACTAATACAATATATTGGTTAACTAAACGAAGGATAAAGTCACAATGTATATTGTACTAGCGGATAAAATTCAAACTTACAAAGTTTGCCAAATAGACCATAAAACTCTTTTAGACTTACAATACAATAATGGAACTCTAAATATTATCCATAAAAAAATAAGGAAAAAAAAACATTTAAGACCATATACATCCCTTAAAATTGAATTATATATATTGTTAATTTGAATTTTATGTTTATATGCATATTCATATGTATACCTCATTGGAAGCAAAGTCGTCCATAAGCCTGCAAATAATTGTGGAAGCTTTAACAATTTTAGGTTCACTAGTTACCCATTTGAAAATATCCTCCGTGGCAATGTCTCCGAAACCAATATAAGAACATGTTGTGAGCAATGGGTAACCAGATGATAATGATGATACGTGAAGGTATTCATCTGTTGTTGGTATATAGTTATTGTTGAACCATCTAGCCTGAGTCATTTGGGCTTGGACAAACTTCTTACACTGCCATTGATAAGCACGCATTGCAATAAAATCATTGAGACACATAGAGTTACTACAATTGATTCTATGATTAAGCTTTGTTTTTGAGTTTACATTTGTTATTTAGTTTTATAGAGAACATTTTTAAGGGGAATTTTTTTTTTAAAAATAAAATATTTTTAATTAAAATAATTAATTATTTTGAGAAGGGTGAACCTGTTATTGCAAATTTTTTATTTTTCCTTCTTTTATCTACTTTACACTCAAATAAGAGGACGGTTAATTATTAGGGGGAAAAAAAAAGAGCACGGTTAATCCTGCAATACCTACAATAAAAAGGAACATTAGACTATCAAAACAAATATTTTGTCAGAAAGATAAAAAGCCAGAGTCATACTTCTTTTATGCAATAGTTAATGCTATATGCTTTTCCTTTGGTCACTTCTTGTTCTACTTCTTCATAAACCTTTAAGAGAGATCCATAAATTAATTTCATGTATTCTGGAAGATCATCTAAGCAGCTCCTGTCCCACCTGAATAGTAATCATTAAATACTTTCATTTTCAATCACTCAAATTTTTATTCTAGAAAACAAAAAAAATAAAAACGAAGAAAGTTGATATCCATATTTATAATGTGCACTAACCTTTCGATTGCCTTAGTGAAAAGTTCTAATTCATCAACTGTTCCATATGCATCATATGTATCATCGATGATTGAAGCTATGGCAATTACTTTCATCAATATCTTTCTTGCTTCAGAATATTGTGGCTCAAAATATAACCCCAAAATCCAGAAGCAACATTCCACAATCCTATCTCGCGCAAAGGGTAGTTTTGTAGGGATGTTTAACTCCTTCCACCACCTAAAAGGAGGAAGAAAAAAAAGTTGAATTCTTCAGGACACTATCCCCTCTTCTCTAAATATATACAATAACTCGTATAACTTTAAATATTTTTAAATAATTTTAAAAAATAGTCACAATAAACCTTTAAATTATGTTTGGTTACATAGTTTTATCAATTTTTATTTTCAAACATCTAAAAAGAAATTACATGGTTACATAGGATTTTTTTAGTTCAAATTGGGGATTCAATTTTTAAAAATAAAAATTGAGAAAACTTTGTGACCAAACACAAATTAAAAGTTCATTGTGAACATTCTTTTGATTATTTAAAAATATTTAAAATAATATATAACTCAGTTTTTATGCTTAGGGAGAGAGGACACGGTGTCCCTCATGGTACCGAATAATTCATAAATAATAAAAAAAAACTAAAGCAATTATACAAGGACTATTCTTGAGTACTTTTCTATTCTGCTGAATTTTCTAGCCTAATGGAATCTATTTTAATATTTGGCAAGGTAATGTGTAACATCCCGTTTTTTCACCGTACGGATAATTAGCGTAATAAATAATTATAGGTTAATTAGGGAGGTAAGAAAATTAAATTATTACCTTTAATTCATAAGAATCATCTTTAACCCATAAAAATAGCAGTCAAAGTTGAGGTTTCANGACAAGGGTATGAGACTTGGATGTGATATTTTATGTCTTTGTTACCTTGACCTCTTTCTTCCATGTTTTGGACATCTATAATGGGAAGAGACTTACTATTGTCGACTATCTAGATTCTCATAGTTAAAGTATTAAATTATGAATTTAAATAGTGTTGTTTTTGTGTTTGAGAGTTTTAGAGGCTCAATAAGTCTAATTATAAGTCTTTAATTAGGATAAATCATTCTCTTATATTTCGGACATTTCATATGTAAAATAATTGATCCATGTACCAATTTGATAAATTTATAACTCGTGGTTAAAGATCTTACTTGGAAATGTTGCCAACTTCCTTTTGATGTAGATTTTGTAGCAAATTAAAATCTAGACTTGCTAGAGTGAGTAGATTTTCATTATGAGTAGGATCTTGTTGGTAGATTGAAATGTAATGTCGTGCCTCCAATCTTGGCAAGCCTTGGTGAAGAGGCTGTTTTAAGCTATGGTTGACTTTTGTAGCAAGAAAAGGGCTCAGTTGGGTGGCAAGGGATTCAAGGTGAGTGGAAGTGAATGTAAGAGCTTCATCTAGTATGTCCTCTCCTTGAACCCTAAGATATGAAGCTTCATACAAGCTTAGCATTCCATCAACATATGTGGTAAGTCTTTCACTGAATCTTCCATGCACATCCTTAAACTTGTTGAAGACATCTGATGGTGCATGTTTTATCAACAACCACAAGATTGAAAAGTCATTAGACACAATAAATTACAAAAAATAAAGTAATGTTGAATTTCTATTTTTATTTTGCAAGGTGTAAGTTTAGGTTTATAGCTTGTTTAAGGTATGATTGATTTCTATTTTTATTTTCTGATTTTTTTATTTGTTATTTATTTTTTGCTTTTTTAAGATTTTGTAAAAAAAAATAGTGAAAACAAGAAACAAAACTTGATTATTTTCACTTTTTTTCACATAATCTTAAAAGACAAGAAATAGAGTGACAACAAGAAATGAAAACAAAAATTAAACAGAGAATAATTAAGTTTCTGCTTTTCTTTAATGTAGTGTCTTTATACTAATAAAAGGAAATATAACAGAAGTGAATACTTGGTGAAACGCGAAATCCTTGTTGCCTCAATAACCTAAAGAGCAAAGCAATAAAGCGAAGATCATCATTGTCTTCAAGAGTTATGTCTCCATTTTCAACATACTTCTTATGGATTTGTTGCATCACTTCATCAATCTCACGTTCAAAATGATAATGCACACCCAAACGACATATTGCATCAATCAAGTCAACTTTTCCTAAGAGACTCTCAGTCGTTGAGGTAAGCATTTTTGTCACTTCTTTCTTCAATGTTTCAATCTGGGGTATAGATTTTTTATCGAGCTCCTGCATTTGTCAATGAAAAATTACTTATTCTGTATTGAAAGTTTGAAACAACTTACTTATTTTAATAATGAATTAATATTACTCGATGAATACTCCCTCCATTTTAAGTTAACATAGTCTTTTTTTTTAGCAATATCCTTTGCATATAATGATTACATGGAACTTTAGGAAATAAAATATTTTATCATTGAATGTATCAGCAAAGATAATTTCAACAATTCAAAAACATTTGTGCTTCCACAAAGAATATTGTTTTTTCTTCCCCTTAATTTGTGTGCTTGATTGGGTGAACAATGAAATTGAGTCAACATGTAAATTAATTTGTCTAGCGAGTTTAACTGCATGAAATGGTCATTTATATTATGCACCAATGAGCCCTAGGTCAATTGAATCTAGTGTCCTCCCTCCCTATAGAGGTCATGAGTTTTGAGCTTCTCCCAATTATTATGTTGTTTATTACATGCATGCGGAATACCATAAACATATACCTTAGATTCTGAAGCATGTTGAAGAAAATAATCCTTCCAGATGCTTGGGGGAAAATTTGCTGTAGGTCGATTATGCATGCCAAATTCTACGTTTGGTTTAAAGGAACTAAGTGTTGAAGCTACACTAGACATCCTTGATTTGCTTGTAAGGAATTGGATTCTTTATCATTTATATATATAGGGCTTAAAAGCCTATTGAATGAGCAACAACTTTTTTTTTCCGGCTTAGTAATATGTATGGTTCTCAAAATTAGACCGAACCGACTAGGTGTCCGGTCTGGGCCAACCATGGTAAAAATCGGCTAAGAAGTGCTTGAACCAACCGAAAATCTGAAAAATTGCCACAATTGGACAAAAATGGATAAAATTGTAAAGGAAGAGGACGTCGCTAGTATAAGCTTGTCATTGTCCAAATGTGTTCTAGTCAGTATAAAACAATAATAATAAATGTCAATTATCATCATTGGTTGCAACTTATATATCGATATACTGAAAATATAAATAAGTTTTACATTATCATTTAATCATCTATCGACACATAAGCAAACATAATTGATTACTACATTCATCTAAATGCAATAAATTGACTGTATAAATTCTTTTATATTATTAATGCATTAAAATTAAATTCTTTATATATTTTATTAGTATTATTATTATTATTTAATAGTTTTTTAATAAATTGTCACCAATGATAGCAACTTACACAAAAGACTATATTTTTAATAAAGCATTATCCCTTTTATTTTTTTTGTGCTTTTCAAATATGTTATGCTTTTGCTATTAACAATTTGTGCAGTGTGCTTTTCAAACGAAATTACATTTTTTTAAAGTATATTTAATGTTATATAGGAACATTATTAACAATTAATTTAAATTTAAAATATTTAAAAAAATAAATTTTGTTAAAAAGTATTATTAGAAAATTTGTTAAAGAATTTAGAATAATTTAAAAATTTTTTAATATATTTAATGTTTTTTTATTAACAATGCATTATTCTTTCTCTATCACCTTTTATTTTTTTTAAAAAAAGGTCAATTATGTATACTCTATATCACACTTAATTCATTTCCCCGCATAGTATATAAAAGATTTTTTCTGTTACACATGCTCCACAAAATATAACAAGTGCATGAAAACACTCCACGTCATACCAATACCACATCTCTTTTCTGTGTTTCTTCTTGGTTGTCGCACGTTTATGGCATGTGATTTTGTTCGGTGGAATACAAACCTCTGACGTACTGGATTTACACGAGAAAATGACAGGCCAACAAAATGGGACCCAGCAAAAAGTGATGTTGCAGCCTTGCAGGCCTCATGGCCTTCTCCCTCTCCCTCCCCCTCCTGTGGCCTCTGTGATTTTCGTGGAAGAGATGATTTTGTACATTATATTTATTATCTACCTTACCAATGTTCACCTTCTAATCATCATGGAAGAGATGATTTCATATACTTTATATTATTTTAAGTATCATTTTAATGATAAATAATGAATGGGAGCTACAAAATCATTTCTTTAGTAACGGAGAAAAGAATCTCTCCTAAATAATCGTTTTAGAGTGATTTATTCAGCACATTCATGGCATGTGATAGTGACTATTGGTTAGATATAACATCCCGATTTTTTTTTAGAGAAATATTTGTAAAATATAAATGATTAATTGATTTTCTAATCATGATTAAAGAATTGAGATGAAAAATTTTAGCTAAAATATCCCTAAGAATTTAGACGTGTCGCGGTAGAAAATTCAGCAGACAACCGAACCGCCATTGTTTGCCGATGAAATTTTGGCACGCAAAACGATGTCCGTGAAAATAATCTCCCATAGAAAAATTCACAAACACCTTCAAACATTAATACCCTTCGGTAGGTGGGGATTAGAGGATCGCGACGGTTCAAACAAAATATTTTTCGGACGACCGTGCGCGACGCACCGAGACTGCGAGCGAACAGGGACCGGGAGAAAATAAAATCTCAGCAGCTGCAAGGAGAAGGGCTGCACGTTTTTTTTAAGAAATTTTGGGTAAAAAATATCCCCTAAATTAAGCTTCTAAACATCTCATCACCATACCTTCTCACATCATAAACCATACCCATGCCCATACCTCCCAGTATTTATTACATTTTATTAAATCCTAAAAATCAATTAATTTTCTCTCCATTCAGCTCTCCAAAACTGAGCTCTCCCCCAAAAATCTCAAGAAAAATTTCATCTTCTCCAAGTCTCCATAGCCACTCCTCAAGCCAAGCTCCAAGAACACCATTGTGTCTCCAAGAAAGCAAACATTCTTGCCACCCTCTTTCACCCTCCAAGAACCGAATACACACACACAAAGTCTCCTCATCTTAGCCTCATTTTCTTACACTCACAACCAAGAGGAACAACATCATCATCCTCTTCATTGTGCAAGGTCCTCATCTTTGGAGAAAGGTGACATAAGCTTTGGGAACTTCAAGGCTTGTGGAACTTCACTCCCAACTCCCTTCACCAAGCTTCTTGAGAAGTGGGTAACTTAGGCTTTTACTCACTCCTTAGTGCTCTTGAGCTCATGGATGATTATGTGTGTTATGTGTGTTTGTGTTTATGGGTTTTATGCCTTGAAATGAACTTGCATGTGTTGCTAATGATTTGATTAGGATAAATATATTTTTGATTTTTAAATTTGTGGGTAAACTAACTAAAACCATCCCTTGATGGTTCTATTCCTTTTTGCATGTTTATGTGATTTATGAGAAAATGCACATAATATGTGTTTTAAGCCTAAAAATAAATTTGTTTGTGTTATTAATGATTTGATTAAAAATGAATGTGATTTGAGGATGATAATATGTGATTTATAAAGGCTGGAATATGTGGAAAAATGTTTTTAGGGTTGTACATGAAAGAATCTTGAGGAAAGGTGACATAGAGCAAAAATGGAGTTTTTGGCATAAAAGGGCAAAATGGTCAAATCTGTAATTTCGGGTGTTTGGGCTAAAAATCTGGGTTTATTATCATGAAAAATGGGTTCAGAGATATCAAAAACCTTGGGGTCAAGACTTGAGTCCATTGGAGTGTGGTTAACTAAAATTTTGAAGGAAATCGGTTTTATGGGCAAAAATGGCATTTTGATCAAAAAAGGGCAAATCTGTAATTTCGGGTGTTTGGGCTAAAAATCTGGGTTTACTATCATGAAAAATGGGTTCAGAGATATTAAAAACCTTAGGGTCAAGTCTTGAGTCCATTGGGTTATGGAGAAATAAAATTCCAAAGAAAAATCGGTTTTTCGGACAAAAATGACATTTTGGGCTTATGGGGGCATAACTGTAATTTCGGGTAAGGAACTTAAAAATCTGGGTTTGTTTTCATAAAAAGTGGGTTCAGAACTATGAAAAACCTTAGGGTCAAGTCTTGAGTCCATTGGGTCTTTGAGAACAAAAAAATTCCAAAGAAAACAGGGCGTTTGCGGGGGCGAAACGATAATTTTGGAAAAAGGGGGCAAACTGCAATTTCGTGGAACTGGGAGTGAAATCTGACTTTTTAATCATGAAAAATGGTCTTAGGCTATCAAAAACCTTGGGGTAAGGTCTTGGACCTCTCCGGTTTCTGATTACAAATTTCTGACAGAAAACGGACACATGCTCCGCGATTTTTAGAATAAATACTGAATATGTCTGTTTACGTTTAGGATATGTTTAAACATGAGATGTCGAGCTATGTATGTTCTATGTGTTATGTGTTGCATGAATATATGAATATGTGCCAGATGTGCTATGTGCTTCATGAATAGATTTTTAGAAAGTATGAACTTATGATGAAAACGATTTATGGGAAATGGAAAGTATGTTAATGATTATGAACTGAGAATTTATGTTTAAGGCTTATGATCTATTGACTGGAATGGACTGTATTGATATATGTCTTATGTGATTATGTGTCATGGAAATGGTTTTACAAAAGGAAAGGAAAAAGGGAAAGGAAAGGGAAAGGTATCGGGCATGACGTCACTAAGTCCCAAAAAGGAAAAAGGAAGGGAAGGAAAAATTGATCTTTTCCTAGCTGTGCCACTAGCCGGCAGGAAAGGCAAGCTGAACCCTGGGCATGCTTCGTCCCTAGCATAAGGACGGGGTAGGGTCCCCTCGCCATTCCTAGCATAAGGATGGATTCTCCTACCGTGAGCTATTGAGGTTTAGCGCGGCCTAGTCCTCACGGTACTGAGACACTAAGGAAGCCTGTCACGGTAGGCCACCGTTACGGGGGGTTGAGCTTGAAGTATGTGTTCTAAGTGATATAACTGTACATAAGTGGATGTGCGAAGAAGCTTATAATTAAAATGGGCACGGTTATAAGTGGACGCGCACGGAAGCTTATTATGTGATTATATGAAATATGTGATTATGTGAAACTTAGGAAGTAAGGTAGCGAACAGATGACCTAGTAAATGAAGAATAGGTTCCCCAGTCACATAGTTAATTTAGATAAAGCTGCTCAGGCTTAGTATGGATCTTAAAATCAGTAGGGTGATAGTATAACTGTAACACCTAGACATCCCTGAGCGGCCTGGAGCTTGTATGAGGAAAAAGAAGTCCCCTAACCCCTAAGGTTTCCCATTGAGAGCGCTATGTTCTTACCCCACTCATCCATGACTCTAGGTTATAACGAAGCACAAAGAGCTGAGCAGTATGAGGAGGAGGCATCCCAAGACAGGACGACAGAGGACTAGACTACTAGCTAGTAGATATTATATGCGTATATGCACTGTTATGTGACATTTTGTACTTGCTACTTAATATGTAACCTATTTACTTGTTATGTATGGATGATGGACCAATGTTTGTAGTTATGACATGTGTTAAATACTTCCATATTTTATCTATTAAGCATGCTATGTCTCCGCTCACGATGTATGCTTTAACATGACAAGGCTCTTATTTTGCTCTATGCAACGTACAAAGAAAATTTTAATCTGGTCCATATTTTGAGTAACAATATGTTCAATGTATAAATGGGACTAAGTACTATCCCCACCAGAGCAGTTAATAACTTAGCCAGCAAGCTTTTGACTTAAGCGTAGGCTTGCCAGCTAGGGGGTTACATTTGGTATCAGAGCAGTTTAGTCTTTAAAGGGCCTGGGGCTGAGCTGCATTATGCTTTCGAGCATGTTCACGGTGCATGACTCTACTAAGTTGTATGTGCTATGTTAAGTGTACTAGCCTTTCCCGAGACTGATCAACTTGGGATTTGTGCAGGTACAACGCCTAGCCATGCCACCGCGTAGGGATCCAGCACAAAACAATCACGAGCCGGTGGACCTCGCAGATATCCTTCGGGAAATGGTCCAGACAAATGCTCAGATAGCCGCTGCATTGATTCAGAGGAACGCCCCACAGACACCGCAAGAGGTAGATGGTCAGAAGTACATACAGTTCACACGGGCGAATCCGCCCAAGTTCGAGGGGGTAATGGACCCCGAGGTGGTCCATAGTTGGATCAGGAAGATGGAACAAGTCTTCGAGGACCTAGCCTGTACAGAGGCACAGAAGGTGAAGTTTGCATCTAGACAGCTAGAGGGAGCTGCAGGTGAATGGTGGGAGACAGCTAGACTAGTTTTGGAGCAACAGGTAGCTCCCATCACATGGGGTCACTTCACGGCAATGTTTTTGGAGAAGTATTTCCCCCAGGAGTTGCAAGATCGCAAGGAGACAGAGTTCCTGGAATTGAAGCAGGGAACTATGTCAGTGGCCGAGTACACGGCCAAGTTCAAGCGACTATGCCGGTACTCCAGTACATACCAGCTTCGACCAAGTGAACAGTGGAAGTGTAAGAGATATCAGCAAGGGCTGAGACCGGAGCTGCAAGTGTTCATTCACACCTGGGGTTTACCAGATTACGCCACCCTGTTAAACTGATGTCTTGCGCAGGAAGAGGCAAATCAGCGGTTGGAGGTGGTCAAGAATAAGAGGAAGATGGTGGACTCGGGGAGCTCACGGTGGGACCCAAGGAAAAAGGGCTCTTTTCTGACTTCCTTCACTGGTAGAGGCCCGAATCAGTACTCTCCGCAGCAGCAGCAAGGGATACGGGGAGCTCAGTTCAGACCGATGTCCCCAAGAGGTGGGCCGCCAGTAGCCCGACCCCAGTCTCAAGGCGGAAGCCAGAATAGGCAAGGAGCACAGCCGGGGAATAAGGCACCGCCACCTTGTCCAAAGTGCGGAAAAGCTCACTCAGGGGAATGCTTGGCTGGTCAGAATGCTTGTTACCGGTGTGGTAGGTACGACCACTTCGCAAGAGAGTGTCCAACCCTCCCCCCAGATCAGCGTGTGGGCAAAGTGTTTACAATGGCAGCTGAAGAGGTGCAAGAGGACGCAGGCCTGTTGTAGGGTAAGTGTTTACTTCAAGGCAAGATTTTGACTATTTTGTACGACTCTGGAGCATCCCACTCCTTTGTATTTGAGACTAGGGCAAAGGAGCTTAAATTGCCCTTCACATTGCTTCCATATGCCCTGAATGTGTCTACACCCATTGCACCCCCTGTAGTTACTCGTCGTGCATGTTCGAACTGCTCGCTGCAAATACAGGGGCGATGGGTTGTAGCCGATTTGATTTGTCTTCCCCTAGTCAGATTAGACATAATCCTAGGGATGGATTGGTTACATGCCAATCGAGTGATTTTGGATTGTGCCAGGAAGCTGGTGATCTTTCCAGGGAATGACATTAGCATGCCCGTTCCGAAAGTCGAGCCATCTACATTGTACTATTGCCCGATGGGAAATCAAGAATATATTTTCCTAGCATCCTTAGAGGTTACCCCGAGGGAATTGAAGATTGAAGACATTCCCGTGGTAAGGGAGTATCTTGATGTATTTTCTAGCGATATTCCGGAGTTTCCTCCAAGGCGGGAGGTGGAGTTTTCAATTGACCTGGTGCCAGGAACAGGTCCTATTTCCATCGCACCTTATAGAATGGCCCCGTTGGAGCTACAGGAGTTGAAGAAACAATTGGAGGAGCTAATGGAGAAGAAGTTTATCCGACCGAGTGCATCGCCATGGGGAGCGCCCATGTTGTTCATAAAGAAGAAGGATGGCACCATGAGGATGTGCATTGACTATAGGCAGCTGAACAAGGTAACGATAAAGAACAAGTACCCGCTGCCTAGGATCGATGATTTGTTGGATCAGCTGAAGGGTGCCCAAGTATTCTCCAAGATAGATTTGCAGTCAGGATATCATCAAATACGGGTGCGAGAAGAAGATATTCCCAAGACGACATTTAGATCTCGTTACGGTCACTACGAGTTCACAGTCATGGCGTTTGGGTTGACAAAAGCACCTGCTATATTCATGGATTACATGAATAGGATTTTTCGCACGTATTTGGACGTGTGCGTCATCGTGTTCATTGATGACATACTGGTGTACTCGAAGAATGAATAGGAGCACGCCAGGCATTTGAGATTGGTACTGCATATCCTACGAGAGAAGAAGTTATATCCCAAGCTCTCCAAGTGTGAGTTCTGGAGCAAAGAAGTGCAATTCCTCGGGCATGTAGTGACAAGGCACGGAGTGATGGTGGATCCGGCGAAGGTCGAGGTAGTTAGAGCTTGGGAGCGACTGACTTCTGTTACTAAAATCCGGAGTTTCTTAGGTTTGGCTGGTTACTACCGAAGATTCATCCAGGAGTTTTTGCAGATCGCGTTGCCCTTAACCAAGCTTACCAGGAAAGGGGCAAGAATGGAATGGACGCTGGAATGTGAGAGCAGTTTCTGTGAACTGAAGGAGAAATTAATCACTGCTCCAGTGCTGGTGCTAACAGACCCCGAAGCACCATTTGTGGTGTACTGTGATGCATCTGGCGCAGGGCTAGGATGCGTGCTAATGCAGGGCCGCCAGGTGATAGCATATGCTTCAAGGCAGTTACGGCCTCACGAGATCAACTATCCGACGCATGACTTGGAATTGGCTGCAGTAGTATTCACGCTGAAAATCTGGAGGCACTATCTATATGGAGTGCGGTTCGAGGTATTTTCAGATCACAGAAGTCTGAAATACTTATTCGACTAAAAGGAACTTAACATGAGGCAGCGGAGATGGATGGAATTTCTCAAAGATTATGATTTCGGTCTCAACTACCACCCTGGAAGGGCGAACGTGGTAGCAGACGCATTAAGCTGGAAATCATTGCACGCCGCACAGATGATGGTGCAAGAAGTGAAGTTAATTGAAGAGTTCCGGAACCTTAGCGTGGATGTAGTACCCCAAGAGGGTGGCATACAGGTGTGTTATTTGCAAATCACCAGTGACTTTCAGCAACGAATTAAGCGGGCTCAGGAGAGCTGTCAGGAAGACATCTGGTGCAAGTTCAAGCAGGCAGTAGAGAAGGGGAAATTTCCAGAGGTGATCACCGGAGAGGATGGGATACTGAGGTTCAATCAACGGTTGTGTGTGCCCGATCAAGACGGTCTGATGGAGGACATTCTACGTGAAGGGCACAAGAGCCATTTCACCATACACCCGGGGACTACCAAGATGTACCACGATCTCAAGAAGATGTTTTGGTGGCCAGGGTTGAAAAGGGATGTCAAGGACTGGGAAGTGTTTGGTTTGTCAGAAGGTGAAGATCGAGCACCAGAAACCGCCCGGGTTGCTAAATCTGCTAGAAGTTCCAGAATGGAAGTGGGATGCTATAGCAATGGATTTTGTCTCGGGATTACCACGCACTCGGACGGGAGTGGACGCCATCTGGGTAATTGTGGATAGATTAACCAAGGCTGCTCATTTTATCCCCATCAAGATGACTTACCCACTGGAGAAGCTTGTAAAGCTGTATGTCAAGGAAGTGGTAAGATTGCACGAGATACCGTCCTCCATCATCTCGGACAGAGATCCTAGGTTTACTTCCAGGTTCTGGACTACTTTTCAGAAGGCATACGGTTCTCAGTTGCACTTAAGTTCCGCGTATCATCCTCAGACGGATGGCCAGTCCGAGCGGACTATTCAGACTCTAGAAGATATGCTAAGAACCTGCGCAATGGACACGCCGGGAAATTGGGAAGAAATGCTACCGCGCGTAGAGTTTGCATACAATAACAGCTACCAAGCCAGCATAGGCATGGCTCCATTTGAAGCTCTCTACGGTCGGAAGTGTCAGTCGCCACTTTGTTGGAACGACGGCAGGCAGTATCGCGGACTAGACCCCAAAGAGACCCAGGAAGCAGAAGAATTGATCAAGCTGGTACGACAGAGAGTACTCACTGCACAAAGTCGACAGAAGAGCTATGCTGATAATCGAAGGAGACCACTCGAGTTCCAAGAGGGAGACCATGTCTTCCTGAAGATTACTCCAGCAACGGGTATTGGAAGGTCTATGAAGATCAGGAAGCTGAGCCCACGATTCATTGGACCTTTCCAGATCTTGGAACGCATTGGACCGGTAGCCTATCGGATAGCCCTTCTGCCAAATTTAGCTAACCTCTACAATGTCTTTCATGTCTCCCAGCTACGCAGGTATTATGCGTCCCCCGACCACGTGCTAGAGCCGGAGCAGATACAGTTAAGGGAAGATTTGGCTCTGCCGCTTACACCTCAACGGATCATTGATCACAAGACTCGCAAGACCTGAAACACGGAGATTCCTATGGTACGAGTAATGTGGGCGAATGGGGAATTAGAAGAACAGACATGGGAGCTGGAAGCCGACATGAAGAAGGCCTATCCAGAACTATTCGAAAGGTACGAACTATCCTTACCTTTAAATTTCGGGGACGAAATTTTTCTAAGGGGGTGGAATGTAACATCCCAATTTTTCCTTAGAGAAATATTCATAAAATATAAATGATTAATTGATTTTCTAATCATGATTAGAGAATTGAGATGGAAAATTTTAGCTAAAATATCCCTAGGAATTTAGACGTGTTGCGGTAGAAAATTCGGCAGACAACCGAACTGCCATTGTTTGCCGATGAAATTTTGGTACGCAAAACGGTGTCCGTGAAAATAATCTCCCATAGAAAAATTCACAAACACCTTCAAACATTAATACCCTCAGGTAGGTGGGAATTAGAGGATCGCGACGGTTCAAACGGAATATTTTTCGGACGACCGTGCGCGACGCACCGAGACTGCAAGCGATAAAACACGAGCGAACCGGGACCGGAAGAAAATAAAATCTCAGCAGCTGCAAGGAGAAGGGCTGCACGTTTTTTTTAAGAAATTTTGGGTAAAAAATATCCCCTAAATTAAGCTTCTAAACATCTCATCACCATACCTTCTCACATCATAAACCATACCCATGCCCATACCTCCCAGTATTCATTACATTTTATTAAATCCTAAAAATCAATTAATTTTCTCTCCATTCAGCACTCCAAACTGAGCTCTCCCCCAAAAATCTCAAGAAAAATTTCATCTTCTCCAAGTCTCCATAGCCACTCCTCAAGCCAAGCTCCAAGAACACCATTGTGTCTCCAAGAAAGCAAACACTCTTGCCACCCTCTTTCACCCTCCAAGAACCGAATACACACACACAAAGTCTCCTCATCTTAGCCTCATTTTCTTACACTCACAACCAAGAGGAACAACATCATCATCCTCTTCATTGTGCAAGGTCCTCATCTTTGGAGAAAGGTGACATAAAGCTTTGGGAACTTCAAGGCTTGTGGAACTTCACTCCCAACTCCCTACACCAAGCTTCTTGAGAAGTGGGTAACTTAGGCTTTTACTCACTCCTTAGTGCTCTTGAGCTCATGGATGATTATGTGTGTTTATGTGTGTTTGTGTTTATGGGTTTTATGCCTTGAAATGAACTTGCAAGTGTTGCTAATGATTTGATTGGGATAAATATATTTTTGATTGTTAAAATTTGTGGGTAAACTAACTAAAACCATCCCTTGATGGTTCTATGCCTTTTTGCATGTTTATGTGATTTATGAGAAAATGCACATAATATGTGTTTTAAGCCTAAAAATAAATTTGTTTGTGTTATTAATGATTTGATTAAAAATGAATTTGATTTGAGGATGATAATATGTGATTTACAAAGGCTGGAATATTTGGAAAAATGATTTTAGGGTTGTACATGAAAGAATCTTGAGGAAAGGTGACATAGAGCAAAAATGGAGTTTTTGGCATAAAAGGGCAAAATGGTCAAATCTGTAATTTTGGATGTTTGGGCTAAAAATCTGGGTTTACTATCATGAAAAATGGGTTCAGAGATATTAAAAACCTTACGGTCAAGTCTTGAGTCCATTGGGTTATGGAGAAATAAAATTCCAAAGAAAAATCGGTTTTTCGGACAAAAATGACATTTTGGGCTTATGGGGGCATAACTGTAATTTCGGGTAAGGAACTTAAAAATCTGGGTTTGTTTTCATAAAAAGTGGGTTCAGAACTATGAAAAACCTTAGGGTCAAGTCTTGAGTCCATTGGGTCTTTGAGAACAAAAAAATTCCAAAGAAAACAGGGCGTTTGCGGGGGCGAAACGATAATTTTGGAAAAAGGGGGCAAACTGCAATTTCGTGGAACTGGGAGTGAAATCTGACTTTTTAATCATGAAAAATGGTCTTAGGCTATCAAAAACCTTGGGGTAAGGTCTTGGACCTCTCCGGTTTCTGATTACAAATTTCTGACAGAAAACGGACACATGCTCCGCGATTTTTAGAATAAATACTGAATATGTCTGTTTACGTTTAGGATATGTTTAAACATGAGATGTCGAGCTATGTATGTTCTATGTGTTATGTGTTGCATGAATATATGAATATGTGCCAGATGTGCTATGTGCTTCATGAATAGATTTTTAGAAAGTATGAACTTATGATGAAAACGATTTATGGGAAATGGAAAGTATGTTAATGATTATGAACTGAGAATTTATGTTTAAGGCTTATGATCTATTGACTGGAATGGACTGTATTGATATATGTCTTATATGATTACGTGTTGTGGGAATGATTTTATAAAAGGGAAGGAAAGGAAAAAAGTATAGGGCATGACGTCACTAAGTCCCTAAAAGGAAAAAGGAAAGGAAGGAAAAAGGATACTTTTCCTAGCTGTGCGTAATAGCCGGCAGGAAAGGCAAGCTGAACCCTGGGCATGCCTTGTCCCTAGCATAAGGACGGGGTAGGGTCCCCTCGCCATCCCTAGCATAAGGATGGATTCTCCTATCGTGAGCTACTGAGGTTTAGCGCGGCCTAGTCCTCACGGTACTGAGACACTAAGGAAGCCTGTCGCGGTAGGCCACCGTTACGGGGGGGTTGAGCTTGAAGTATGTGTTCTAAGTGATATAACTGTACATAAGTGGATGTGCGAAGAAGCTTATAATTAAAATGGGCACGGTTATAAGTGGACGCGCACGGAAGCTTATTAAGTGATTATATGAAATATGTGATTATGTGAAACTTAGGAAGTAAGGTAGAGAACAGATGACCTAGTAAATGAAGAATAGGTTCCCCAGTCACATAGTTAATTTAGATAAAGCTGCTCAGGCTTAGTATGGATCTTAAAATCAGTAGGGTGATAGTATAACTGTAACACCTAGACATCCCTGAGCGGCCTGGAGCTTGTATGAGGAAAAAGAAGTCCCCTAAGGTTTCCCACTGAGAGCGCTATGTTCTTACCCCACTCATCCATGACTCTAGGTTATAACGAAGCACAAAGAGCTGAGCAGTATGAGGAGGAGGCATCCCAAGACAGGACGACAGAGGACTAGACTACTAGCTAGTAGATATTATATGCGTATATGCACTGTTATGTGACATTTTGTACTTGCTACTTAATATGTAACCTATTTACTTGTTATGTATGGATGATGGACCAATGTTTGTAGTTATGACATGTGTTAAATACTTCCATATTTTATCTATTAAGCATGCTATGTCTCCGCTCACGATGTATGCTCTCACACGACAAGGCTCTTATTTTACTCTATGCAACGTACAAAGAAAATTTTAATCTGGTCCATATTTTGAGTAACAATATGTTCAATGTATAAATGGGACTAAGTACTATCTCCACTAGAGCAGTTAACAACTTAGCCAGAAAGCTTGCGACTTAAGCGTAGGCTTGCCAGCTAGGGGGTTACATTAGAGGATATTCTGCATCACTTGGCTGTACATAACACATGTTTTTATCAAATATTAATACGTGATTTCCTTTTTCTTCTTGGACGATGTAAGGATGTACGTCAGTGGGTGGTGGGTCGGGTGGAGTTTTGGAGGCTATTTGATGCAAGCCGACAAACCTGTACTCTGGCAGTTAAGTCAAGTGGAGTATTTTTAAAGGGTCACAAATCCGACATGACTTGAGTTGATATTGGATTGGATGCATTGGGCAAATTCGTTGAGTATTTTTATTTTGGGGCCCATCACTTAATCTATGTTAGTAAGGGTATTTATTATCATTAAATTAAATAAAAAATGTCGAGTTTGTTGGGCGAGTCAAGTTTTGAATATAACCACCCGAGCCTACAACCTGATGACATGATCACCCACCCAATTCAACTCAAGAGGCTTTGGGTCAATTGGTTTTGTCAGGTTCGTCGGTTTGGTTCACCCAATGAACACCCCCTAATTACTAGTTAGGAGGATGTTGAAAGCTTTTTACACTCTCGTCGTTTTATATATCCTACTTTACAGCTTTGAAATCCTCAAAGGATTCAATTGCAGTATAGTCAGGTATAGTCGTATCCATAGGGAGTTGAATAAAGCCATTCTTGAGTTTGTTAAATGAACAATATGGTGAAGGATTTGTAAAGTGGTTTTGTAATTAAGTAAATAGATAAAAGATAAATGGGAACAAATTAGAGGTAGATCAGGAAGCTTGTTGGGAATTGAATCATATGACAGTTTCATATAACCATTCACTCAATGCATATGAATTATCACTTCTTTGATTCCTTGCCACCAGTTCTTATCTTGTTCATCTCTCTCGAGCATAAAAAGATAACTCAGTCCGTTTGCTATTTTGTCAATCTCTTGCACAAACTAACAAAGCAACTGACGTTATTGCGGATGTTAAAACGACTAACGATCTTAAGTCTATCTCTAGCAATTAAGAGCATCAGATGAGTTGATTTAGTTCCAACTGTAGTGATGCAGCTTTCACTCGCAACCATCCAGTTTCAGATCAAGTTTTAGGTAGCTAAGCTAAAACAGGCATTAAGCGTAAAATCAATTCATGTAAATCAGAGAAATTCATAGATTCATTCATGCAAAAGTCATATGGATACAATCATGCTATAATAGTCATCAAAATCCCAACAACAAGAGGATTATAAACTCATCTTACAAGAGGAAATCAATGGCGCAAGGTGATGGACGCTCATCATAACATGTTCTCACGCTGTTGATAAGTGCCTAATTTACGTAATTCTTACTAATTAAAATGGCACTTATCCGTTTATGTTTTAACAAATTACCTAAATAAAGTTTTATGTTTTGTAGGTTTACAACATATTATGGAAGATGGATACAAGAATAATAATGAAGATTAATCCCTAGAAGAATAAAGCAAAAAGGCAAAAGAGGACAAACGAGCAAAAAGGACACAATCAGACAAGGACCGCTCAGCAGACAGCAAGCACCGCTCAGCGGTTGAGGAGAAACCGCTCAGCGGACAAGACCTTACCGCTCAGCGGTTAAAGCTTCTAGAATGAGTCCACTGCCAGCATCTATTGCGCCAGGCTGGAGCCACCACGAATCTCGACGCCGCCTGCAAGCCGCAACAGCATTAATTGAAGCCGCGTAAGCCACCATTTTTGACCTAACCGCTCAGCGGCGGTACCTTAACCGCTGAGCGGTCCCCCCAAAATTTGCCTATAAATAGAGGGGGGCCGAGGCATTTAGAAATCATCCTTCATTCCCCCTCCTTTACCATTATTGTCGCCCATTCTCTTCCATTTCCTATACTTCCTTAAGCTAAGGTTAGGTAGGAAATTAGGGTTTAGAAGCTTTCCTTAACGGAAGTGCTGCCGGATTGTCAACGGTTGTGAACCGTGGTGGACGTGTGGAGGCATTTCACCACTCTTCTCAACCAACCATTGCTCTAAACCTCTGTAAGTTGTAATCTATCCATGACAATGGATAGCTAACTTCTTCTTTGTTGGGATTTGATGCGTTGTATTGCTTTAATGTATCCGTCTTGATTCATGTGTATGATTCTATGACGTTCTATGATTTTTATGATTGATCTTGCACCTAACGTTAACTTTTGTTTAGTGCTTTGATTCTTAACTTGAGACTTATTTGTTTAAGTGAAAACTATCCTAAGTAAGTTACTAACTAAGTTAAGTTCAATCTTGCTATTCTTAAAAGTTTGATTTAATGTTTAAATGTTACGGACGTAAGTTACTATTATTTAATCTGACCTAGATCAATTCATTTAGTTCTTAACCGCCATAACTGGAAACCAAGAACTAATCGCTTAAACACCTGTATTACGTCAAGGTACTTTGTTAAATTTGTGCAAGGAAATTGGCAATCTAATAAAGGAACTTGTGATCTTAACATGCTCAAATGAGATGATTAAGTTAAGAACTGGTGGCGATAAAATCAAACGAACTCATAGATCATATTAGCTGAATTATTGGTTACATTAAAAGTAATATTACAATTCAAATCCCAACATCTTTCTCTACCTGCCTAAACTTAAGTTTATCATCGTTTTATATTTTATTCTATTTACGAATCATTTCTTTGTCAAATTTACTTTAACAAACCAAATCAATTCCTATAAAGCTTAACATAGTATCAATCAAAGATCGTTGTTTTAATCACAATCTCTGTGGATACGATAATACTCGACTTTACTATAATTGGATCCCTCGAGGATCTGAAAGCTTTAAAAAGGATATTTTAAATTAATGAGAGTACAAACCCATTGCGGAAAAAGCTTTCATCAATTTTGGCGCCATTGCCGGGGATTGTGCCAATTACAACACCACTTTGATTGACTGTTTTTAAGCTTTTGTGAATATTGTAACTAACCCTTTTTATTCTTTTAAGATTATTGTTATTCTAACCCCTTTGCAAGACTTTGCGATCTTTGTATGCGAAAGAACACTCCTGCAGGTCAACTCTTATTCGATCCAGAAATAGAAGCAACCGCCAAGAGAAATCGACGCGAAGCAAGGAGAGCTCAAGCCCTAGCAAAGGCGATGGAAGAACAAGAACATTCTTCATCATCTTCTTCTTCTTCAGATTCAGAAAAAATGTCAGAAGCCAGAGGTGGAACTGCTGGAACTGGACAAAGCCAAGGCTTTGTCAACTTTATTCCAAGGAACATCATTCGAATGGGGAGAACAACCGGGACACAACGAATGCCACAACTGCAACCAGGTTTGGTCCAATTAATGCACGCTAATCCCTTTGCAGGTTTAGACCATGAAGATCCCTATGCTCATCTCACCAAATTCTATGAGCTATGTGGAACCGCGGCATTGTCTAAGGCAGATGAAGAGGTAATTTTCCTAAGGCTGTTTCCATTAACTCTGATAGGAAAGGCAAAAGAATGGCTGCTCGACCAACCCCAGACTGTTCTTTCCAACTGGGACCAATTAGAAGAAAGATTCTGTTCAAGGTACTTTTCTCAGTCAAAATTTATGGACTTAAAGACTGCTATTACTACTTTTGTGCAGGCACCAAATGAAAGCCTGTGTGAGGCATGGGAGCGGTACAAATCAATGTTGAGAAGGTGCCCAAACCATGGATTTGATGCCAGAACTCAAATCCATATTTTTAGAAATGGCTTGCAACAACAGCATAAGCTTATGCTGGATGCGGCGGCTGGTGGACAGATAATGTCCAAAACACCAGATGAGGCCATAACAATCATCGAATCCATGGCCCTAACAGATCAGCAAGGGCAATATAGCAGAGGTCCCGCAAGGAAAGGAGGTATGTTAGAACTGGGCACAAATGATGCCATCTTAGCTCAAAACAAGCAACTACAACAACAACTGGATGAAATGAAGAAAATGCTATGTGAGTTACCGAAACAGTGGAAGGAAAGCCAGTCAACCAAAAGACACCAGGTATTCCAATGTGAATTTTGTTTTGGTGATCACCCAACTGGCTATTGTGATGGCAGGGAAGAGGAAGCGCAGTTTATCAATAATCAACAGAGGCCATACCAACAATTTCCAAGGAATCAGAATTACCAACCTTGGAGGCAAGAAGCAGGCCCGTCCAATAGAGCACCACTTCTGTAACATCCAGACTTTTTCCTTCACTAAAACGTCGCATAATAAATAATATGACTATATTAATGAGGAAGAGAGGAAATAAAAATGAAATAAAATTCCAATATTTATTTTATCCCTGCAAGATTAGTTCAAAAGAGTAAGTTGGTGATCTTGTGACGTCCGGTGACGTTCGGGTCGAAATTAGGGTTTTATTATAATTTAAACACGACTCACAGGAGTCTGTAAAATATATTAATATGAAAATAAATTCAAGACTATTCCAACTAAGATTTAAATATTAACGAGGAAAATTAATAGGTCACAACGGTATGCCCAGAATATTTTTAGGACGTCCGGACATAAATAATTAATGAGCGAACATGACCTAAAATACACTAAGGGCAAAATTGGAAAGAAATTATGACCAAGGGCCATTAGAAGACACGACCAGCCCCTCACCCCTGAAGCCACACACACAAACACCAAAGCTATTCATTTTTCTTCTTCCTAAGCTCCAAGACCCTAAGCTCCATAATCCTCCAAGTTTGACTATCACTCTTTGCTCTTCATCATCATCAATCACTCTCAAATTCATTAAGGAAACAAGCTAGCATCAAGGTTAGGAGTTGCTCTTCAAGTGGAAGCAAGGACATCAAGTTCTATAACCCTAAATCTCCATAACCTAGGTTTTATTCTTTCTTGACAAAGAAGCTTTCAAGCAAGCAATCAAGCTTCAAGTTCATCCTTTTCCATCATCCAACAAGCTCTTTAGGATGTGGGTAACTCTAGCTCCTCACCTCTTTGATGGTGAATGATGTTTATGTGATTTTATCTATGTTTGATGATTAGGTGATTTGTGAACACACATGCTAGAAATGATGTTAGGATGTAGGAAGATGATTCTGAAGGGTCTTGTGACCTGGATTAGATAAGATTATTATGTATGGAATATGTGTAAAACTCATGTAGGGTTCCATGGAAGCAAGGAGAGAAAAATGGAAGAAATGGGGAATTCGGTTTTCAGTTTCGCCCAGTGACTGCTGAGCGGCCTCTGGCGCTGCTGAGCGGACCACGTGAACTCCAGAGCGCTGAGCGGGAGGCGGTTACCGCTGAGCGGTCTGCAGGCCACGTGGAAAGTCTGAAAAGATATTTTCTTAAAGGATAAAAGTTGGTGGAGATATTTTAAAAGTTGGCAGGCCGCTGAGCGAAGGGATTCTTACCGCTGAGCGATAAGAACTCCTATCGCTGAGCGAAGCTGTATTCAGCGCTGAGCGCTATAGCTCAAACCGCTGAGCGGACCACAGTTTTCGCTGAGTGGCTTGAGACCAGAATGATTCATGGAACTCCTCTTGAGGCACATAATCTGATGTTTGATGCCGTAGATAAGATTGATAATTGAAATGTACGCAATTCATGCTGTATGTGAATGTAAGTGACTATGTGAAGTATATGCTGTAGATGAATCTGTGAATGATGTGTAGTCTGTGATATAATCTGTAGTTCTTCATGCATTCATGTTGCCCCAAGTCAAAGGATTAGAAGTAAATCTGAGATAAATAAAGATTCTGAAATGAACCATAGGGAACAAGTATGCCATGCTGCATGTACAAGTATGCTATGCTGCAGGTACCCAAAATGCTGAATATGCTGAAAAGGGCCAATGCCCAATACTGCTGAAAGGGCTAAATGCCATATGCTGAAAAGGGCCAAGGCCCAATGCTGCTGAAATATGGCTATATGCCACATGCTGAAAAGGGCTAAATGCCCAATACTGAAAAGGCTATATGCCCATGCTGAAAAGGCTGTGATCACGTGAGCTACTATGATCCCACTTCAGGAGGTCGAGGCATCCTGAATGTGGAAGCCCGCCACAGGTGGTGTCAAGATGGCATACCTGGAGGTGTGCGGTTACTACGCCTATGTGGAGGTACAATATCCGCCCACTGTCGAGGGGTCCCGAGGGAGCACACGGCAGGTGGAAGCCCACCGCAGTGAGGTCTGGACAGTGTCGGCCTATACTGAGGGTGTGAGGTTATTCCATCATACTAGTGTCAACAGAGGACATTATTATGGTGGGAATAACACCTATTCTGTTATGCCGCTGTATTCTGTCATGCTGTTACATTCTGTCATGCTGCTTTATTATGTTATTCTGTTACATTCTGTTAGATATGTTATGCTAATAATTCTGTCATGTTTATGCTGATGATTCTGGTACATGTATTCTGCTGAATTCTGTTATGTCTATATTGGATGATTATTTGATGTACATTCTGGTGATTCTGTTATGCTGAATGTACTCTGATGATACGCTGTTATTCAGTTTGATTGGAATGTATAATCTGCTGTTATGCCGTACCGTCAAGAGCACGCTCAAGATGGATTTCACGAAATGTTAATCAGCACGAGAATGTAGTAAGCAAGAGTAGTTCCACTGTCACATAGTAATGCAAATAAAGCCATTCAGATAGGCCAGATAATAAATAGTAGGGACTTTAGTATGTATGTTCATTAGAGATCTCTGAGCGGCCTGAAGTCTGGCATAATCTGATACGAGACTCAGGAACTAAAGTTATTTCCACTGGGAACCTACCATTCTCATCCCCCACTGTTTTATGACTTCAGGTACCGAAGATGCTTCATATTTTGTGAATACTGATAAGCTGCCGCAGCACCATGAGCGGCCAAGATAGTAGATGAACTTAGAGAGCTGGATGCCAGGATGTTTGCCAAAGGCCTACTGAGTAATATTCCAGTAGCCTTGTATTTTGATGTTATGTATTTCAGTTTATGTACATGTTATGTGTAGCTTATGTATTTTATATACAACTATGTGACGGATGTGATGGACCACATGAATGTATAATAAATGCTTTATTAATATACTGTCATACGCTTTGTTATATTATTCTTTCTGACGCATGGCTCTACTTTAGTATTTATCCAATGTAAATAAAAAGGTTTAAAATTGGTCCTTACTTTCTTAAGCCACTATTTTTCGAAAGATAACTATGGACTAAAGTATTCCGACCGAGTAGAAAATAACCTAGTAAGCATTGTTTACTACGTACGGGTAAATAGTTAGCTAGGGTGTTTCAATTTCCCTATCAAAACCAACAATTCCAGCCCCCACATCATACTCCTACTCAACAACAACAAACTAACTCTAAACTGGAGGACACGTTCACCCAATTCATGCAGATGTCCATGGCCAACCAAAGGAACACAGATGCTTCAATCAAGAACTTGGAGATCCAATTAGGCCAGCTGGCCAAAGACATGGCAGAAATTAAGAAGGGGACCTTTTCCGCCAACATTGAGCCCAATCCAAAGGAGTCATGCAAGGCGATCATGACTCGTAGCAGAAAATTGCAGCAACCCCAAAACCCTGAGGTTCGTGATGAGGAATGTTTAGTTGAAAAAGAATATGGAAAAGAAAAAGAAAAAAAGAGAAGAGAAGAAAAAGATGAGGAGGATAAAATAAAAATGTAAATATAGAAAAAGAAAAAGAAAAAAATCAAGGAAAGGAAGAGGAGAAAGAAGTCAAGAAAGAAAAGATGTTGATTAGAGAGAAGCCAATTCCTTATCCAAAAACTCCATCTAAACTTGACAAGGAAAGGCAATTTGCAAGGTTTATGGATATTTTTAAAAGATTACAAATTAATATTCCATTTGCCGAAGCACTAGAGCAAATGCCTACCTATGCTAAGTTTATGAAGGAGTTGTTAACCAAAAAGAGGAAGTATCAAGAAGAGGAGGTTGTACATTTAGGAGAAAATTGTAGTGCAATAATTCAGAACTTCATCCCCCACAAATTAACAGATCCTGGGAGCGTCACAATTCCTGTTGTTATTGGGAATGTGTCGGTAGGTAAGGCTCTAATTGATCTAGGAGCCAGTGTCAGTTTAATGCCACTCTCCATGATGAAGAGAGTAGGTGGCATGGAGCTGAAGCCTACTAGAATGTCACTCCAGTTAGCAGATAGATCAATCAAGTACCCACAGGGAGTAGCTGAAGATGTTCTAGTTAAAGTGGATAAATTCTTGATCCCTGCTGACTTTGTAGTGATAGACATTTCTGAAGACACAGAAGTTCCGCTTATTCTAGGAAGGCCATTCATGAGAACGGCAATGATGGGAATCGATATGGATGAAGGAAAGCTCAAGATCAAGGTCCATGATGATGAGGTGCAGTTTGATATTTTTGAGGCTTTACAACATCCTAAGGACAAAGGCCAGTGCTTCTAGATAGATCTACTAGATGAAGCTATAGCAAAGGTTGAACAAAAATCCCAAGAAGTAGATCCTCTAGAAATGGCACTAATAGATAGTTCAACCCAATTTACTAAGGAAGAGGAGGCCGAAATTGAAGCCTTTTTTTAGGAGTTTGGAAGCATCCCCTACTCTACCTCAGGAACAAGAAGCACCAGAGGAAATCCAGAGAAAAGCTGATGAAAAGAAAGAAGGTAAGCAACTGGAACTCAAACCTTTACCCCTTAACTTAAAATATGTCTTTTTGCAGGGAAAGGATGAAAAACCAGTGATCATCAGCAACTTGCTATCTCCAGAAGAGGAAGAACAAGTAATTAAAGTCTTGGAGGAGAACCAACAAGCTCTGGGATGGACCCTAGCTGATCTTAAAGGTATTAGTCCATCATACTGCATGCATAAAATCCTTATGGAGGACGACTATAAACCAGTAAGACAGCCGCAGAGAAGATTGAATCCAACTATGAAGGAGGTGGTCCGCAAAGAGGTAGTAAAACTACTGGATGCAGGTATGATCTATCCAATTTCTGATAGCCCTTGGGTAAGTCCTGTACAGGTAGTACCAAAAAAAGGTGGCATCACTGTAATCTCAAATGATAAAAATGAACTAATCCCAACTAGGACTATTACTAGTTGGCGCATGTGCATTGATTACAGGAAATTGAATAAGGCCACAAGGAAAGACCACTTCCCACTTCCTTTTATGGATCAAATGCTTGAAAGGCTAGCAGGTCAAGCCTATTATTGCTTCTTGGATGGATATTCCGGATATAACCAGATCACTGTTGATCCCAAAGACCAGGAAAAAATCGTTTTTACATGTCCCTTTGGCATCTTTGCTTATAGAAAAATGCCTTTTGGATTATGTAATGCGCCAGCTACTTTTCAAAGATGCATGCTTGCAATCTTTGCTGATATGATTGAAAAGAGTTTGGAGGTTTTTATGGATGATTTTCCTGTCTTTGGATCCTCATTTGATCACTGCTTACATAACCTGGATGCTGTGCTAAAAAGATGTGTGGAAACAAACTTGGTTCTAAACTGGGAGAAATGTCACTTTATGGTGACGGAAGGCATTGTGCTCGGACACAAAGTCTCGGCACATGGCATAGAGGTGGACAGAGCAAAGATTGATGTTATTGAAAATCTACCACCCCCAGTCAATGTCAAAGGAATCAGAAGTTTCCTCGGTCATGCAGGATTTTACCGGAGATTCATTAAGGACTTCTCCAAAATTGCCAAACCATTAACCAACCTCTTAAACAAGGATACTCCTTTTAATTTTACTGATGAATGTTTGTTTGCTTTTGAAAAATTAAAATCTAGCCTGACCACTGCTCCCGTAATCACAGCACTTGATTGGAATCATGATTTTGAATTAATGTGCGATGCTAGTGATTATGCTGTGGGAGCTGTTTTAGGTCAGAGGAAAAATAAAGTATTCCGTGCTATACATTATGCTAGCAAGGTTTTGAATGATGCACAAATTAATTATGCAACAACTGAAAAAGAATTGCTAGCAATAGTGTTTGCATTGGAAAAATTTAGGAGTTATTTAATTGGCTCAAAAGTAATAGTTTATACAGACCATGCAGCCATTAAATATCTCTTAACAAAACCTGATAGTAAACCTCGACTAATACGGTGGATCCTTTTATTGCAGGAATTTGATCTGGAAATCAAGGACAAGAGTGGAAAAGAAAATTTGGTAGCAGATCATTTATCCAGATTAAATCACCCGGAGGTAACTATCAAAGAAGGAGAAATTATAGAGGAATTCCCCGACGAAAAGCTGTTTCAAATCAAGGAAAGGCCATGGTTTGCTGACATGGCCAACTATAAGGCAGTAGGAGTAATCCCTGATGATTTGAACTATCATCAGAAGAAGAAGTTTCTCAGGGATGCTACCTATTTCGTCTGGGATGACCCTTACCTATTTAAGCAAGGACCTGATGGTCTACTAAGGCGATGTGTGGCTTTAGACAAAGCCGAGAGTATTTTATGGCACTGCCATAATTCTCCATGCGGAGGCCATTATAATGGAGATAAGACTGCCGCCAAAGTCCTTTAATCAGGTTTTTTCTGGCCTACTCTTTTTAAAGATGCATATCTTTATGTTAAAAACTGTGATGCTTGCCAAAGAACTATTGGAAATGGCAAGAGGAATGAAATGCCTTTACAAAATATAATTGAAGTCGAAGTATTTGACTGTTGGGGCATGGATTTCATGGGACCTTTTCCATCCTCACTAAACAATGAATACATCTTGGTCCCCGTTGATTATGTTTCTAAATGGGTTGAAGCAATAGCAACCCCAAAGGCTGATGGAAAAACGGTAATTAAATTTTTAAAGAAAAACATTTTTTCCCGTTTTGGCGCACCAAGAGTAATCATAAGTGATGGAGGTTCCCATTTTGTAAATTCACAATTGGTCAAAGCATTAGAACATTATGGTGTGAGACATAAGGTGGCATCACCTTATCACCCGCAAACTAATGGCCAAGCTGAAGTGTCCAATAGACAGATTAAAAGAATCTTGGAAAAAACTGTTTCAACCTCAAGAAAAGATTGGGCACTTAAGCTTGACGATGCTTTATGGGCATATAGAACTGCTCTCAAAGCACCAATAGGGTTAACTCCATTCCAACTAGTTTATGGCAAAGCATGCCACTTACCAGTTGAATTGGAGCACAAAGCCTATTGGGCTTTGAAATTCTTAAACTTTGATGAGAAACTTGCAGGTGAAAAGCAAAAACTCCAATTGCATCAGTTAGAGGAACTTAGGCTGCAGGCATATGAGTCCAACAAGTTGTACAAAGAAAAAGCAAAGAAATATCATGATAACCACATCCTGAAAAGGAATTTTGAAGAAGGTCAACAAGTATTATTGTTCAATTCCAGGTTAAGATTATTTCCTGGTAAATTAAGGACTTGATGGTCAGGACCTTTCTTGGTGAAAAAAATAATGCCTTATGGAGCTGTGGAATTATATGATCCAAAGAACAATGTAACTTGGACAGTTAATAGTCAGAGACTTAAGCCATACTTTGGTACAAAACAAGCCACAGAGGTGCTCTACTCGATGAACCAAGCTAAAAAGAAACAGGCGTCAAGCTAATGACGTTAAAAGAGTGCTTCCTGGGAGGCAACCCAGAGTTTTGCAAGTTTTTATTATTATATTATTATTAAGGTGTTAAAATTAATTGTGAACATGGTGACATTTTGAAAATCCTTGGAAAAGGAGTTCCTTAGTTGTTTTGCAGGATTAAAAATCAAGAAGGAGAAGAACATGATTCATAAGCTTTTATCTCCTCAACCTCTTGAAGCAAGATGAAGTAGTTCAAACAACTGAAAAGGAGACTTCATCAGGGGAACATACTCACCATGAACAGGGAGCATCTTTAATTTTCTAGCATCTTACATTAATTTCCTTTAAATAGTTAGGATACCTTTTGTTCTTAAGACTTGTTTGTTTAAAAACAATTGAGTATTAGTTTATTTTACTTGGATTTGATGCATGAACACATTTAACAAAACATGAATTGAACTGTTTCATAATCCATAATAGACCTTTGTGATTCTTGCATAGATACCTTGAGCATGTTCATATGTAGATTTTACTTGTTTTGCATAAACATAACCTTGAAGATGTTTTGAAATCAAGGAAATAAACCCTAGCCAAGAAAGGGAGTGAGCCATACACTATGTGAGATAGAGGGCATCACCATTGTTTTACACAATTGAATTTGTTTGAGTCTCTAGATCATGAAAATTGTATGGAAGGAATAGGAAATGATCGAGGCATTTTGTTCTTTATAATTTAAACCCACTTGGCCAAATAAGCCAGCCCTTAATTAGGAACATCCTTTGCCACCCCAATTGAGCCTAATATGAGAAAATTCTTGTTCATAATCCCTAAGCCTAAAAAGAAAAACAATGACTTCCCTTAATTTCTAAATTAAGAGAGCATTCGATTTGGATTATGTGCAAAAATCCAAGTCAGGGGGAAACAAGGATGGAAAAAGTGGGAACATACGAAAGTTGAAGAAAAAGAACAGAAGCAAGCAAAAAAGAAACATTCTATCCCAAAACAAAAAGAAGGAAAAAAGAAAAAAGGATAGAAGACAAAAGAAAATCAAGGAGAAAAAGGGTGAAAAAGAAAATTGTTGAAAAGAAAATAGGTGACAATAAGAAGTTGGTTTTCATTGCTCTCTTAATTAAGAAATATTTGCATATCCAGAAAAACCAATTTCCTTTGTAGCCTGACCACATTACAACCCTTAAAAGTCCTTCTGTGATCCTTGACTAACCATACTATTAGATTGAATTGTGAGGCAGGTAACAAATTTGAATTGTTGCGATTCAATGGTGATATTGAGCGAAACACTTACCTTAAATTGGCCCACTGACCATTGTGTGCATAAAGATAATTTCCTTGGTAGAAAAGACATTGGATAGAGTGATTTGTTTATGCTATTCAAGTGATTGTGCATTTGACTTGCTTAAGGATATTCTAGGTTGTCTCACATGATCTTAAGTTTAAACTGTCTGAAACTTTTCAATTCCTTGTAATAACCGATTGTTCATGAACATTGATCTCTTGTAAAATAATTCTATTACCTTTTGTTTGAGGACAAACAAGGTCTTAAGTCAGGGGGAGTGATAAGTGCCTAATTTACGTAATTCTTACTAATTAAAATGGCACTTATCCGTTTATGTTTTAACAAATTACCTAAATAAAGTTTTATGTTTTGTAGGTTTACAACATATTATGGAAGATGGATACAAGAATAATAATGAAGATTAATCCCTAGAAGAATAAAGCAAAAAGGCAAAAGAGGACAAACGTGCAAAAAGGACACAATCAGACAAGGACCGCTCAGCAGACAGCAAGCACCGCTCAGCGGTTGAGGAGAAACCGCTCAGCGGACAAGACCTTACCGCTCAAGGGTCAAAGCTTCTAGAATGAGTCCACTGCCAGCATTTATTGCGCCAGGTGATGAAAGCCTTTTTAACCACTTTCTCAGATCTTGACACGGTTTAGGTTTTGTCACAACCATGCCAAGCTCGTTGAAAGCTTCTATGCGCTTTTGTTGTTCAAATTAAATTTATATATACATACCTACTTTACGGCTTTCAGATTCCAAAAGGAATCCAATTGCAGTATAGGGTATGGTCGATCCCACAGGGAGTTGTAAAAACACCGTTCTTGAGTTTATTTAATTAAACAATGA
>QANU01087330.1:0-15088 GCA_003254905.1 Nissolia schottii
GATATCAAACAAGGAAAATGCTTGAGTGTTAGAACTTTTCTCCCTGTTGATAAGTGCCAAATTTACACAATTTTTAATTATTAAAATGACACTTATCTGCTTATGTCACTTGATAATTGCATAAAGGCGAGTATAACCTGCAACGTTCTTGTTCGTGTCATCATTTGTTGGAGTGTTTCTGTCAAGAACTCTGAGTATTCGTGACCTGCATATGCATCATTCATGTCAGCATGTGCATTCCTCGCATTTGAAACAAATAAGGCAGTCGTCTTAAAATACGTCTCCTGAACTAATGCCATTATCGGAAAATTGCGAGCCTCCAGAAATTTTGAGTTCATTGACTCAGCTAGATTTGTCGTCATATGGGAACAATGACGTCCACCATCGAACACACAAATCCATTGTTCTCTAGGGATCTCGTCAATCCAAGCGACATAAGCTTCAGAATGTTGACGTAGCCTTTGATAACGACGATTGTACTGCTCTACAGTGCTCAAATACCCTGTCATTGTAAATGTCCAAAAGCTCATGCTCAAACCCTAACATAAATATTTACATGAAAAAAATGTAACCTCGTCAGTTTACAATATGTAACTTACCAATGGCCTTGACAAGCTTTTCCATGAACTTCACTTTGAAGTGTCGGGCAAAATTCTGTGCAATGTGTCTGATACAGAACAGATGGTATGTCCACAAACCACCCATTCATCATACTGCAGACTTTATTGACTCGTGCCGGTCAGATATCAAGCCAATTTGTCGTCCTTCTAGTAGGGATTGTCGCAGATTGTTTTAAAAAAAAAAACCACGCATCTGCAGTTTTACCCTCGACGATCGCAAATGCAATGGGAACAATTGATTGATTGTCATCTTGCGTTGATGCCATCAACAAAACACCATTGTATTTCCCATACAAGTGTGTTCCATCTACCTAGATCATAGGCTTGCAGTGCTTGAATGCGTTTATACTTGGGCTAAAACCCCAAAAAGCACGTCGAAAAGTTAAAGCATCTGTCCTAACAGATCCATCGGCGTTGTACGCTTCAGTAGTATCAGCATCCCATGTACATGATGGATCAAAATGATGTAATGCAATCAACCAATATGGCAAGTCATTGTATGATTGTTCCCAATTGCCGTAAACTTGTGTAATTGCATTTTGCTTTGCAAGTCACGCTTTTCTATACGATGACCAATATCCTTCACAGTCCATGACATCTGCTTGAATGGACTTTACCGGCATTATTGGCTTCGCCCTTATTTGTGCTAGGATCATGCTAGCAATCTTCGTAGAAGTCAACTTTGAGTGGTCACGTGTAAGCCGCTCTACAAGGCAAGTGTGAGGGCCGTTATATCTTGTGACCTCCCAATAGTAACTATTTTTCTTCAAGGTGGCCCTAACAAGCCATTGACAACCTTGGCCAAACTTCTTGCATTTGCAAAAGTAAGTCGCCGGTTCTGACTCTTTTATTTTGTAATCGGCTCCGACACGCAAGCAATGGCTTGCAACAGCATCCCTAACTTCATCCCTACTAGCAAAATATTTTCTAAGTATAGCTCGTCGCCTGCAAAATATTCATGATGCAGGTTTCCAAAATCAGATGCACGCATCCCCTCAACATCGAAGGTTTGCAAAAACGTTGGTGTATCATTGGGTTGTGCATTTGTTTCGTCATCTATATCAACAGTTGAACCATTAGTTAATTAAATGTAATAACAAACAATCAAAATAAGCCTATTCTAGTTAACAGATTTGCAGTTCTGATATACAAGATCCTCGTCACGAGGCAAGCATAGAGCATACTTTGCATATCTGTCAATTAATTTTAACCCAACATAATTAGTTTAACCCAACAATTTCATATTTGTCAATTAATGCACGCAATTAAAGGCACAATTATATAGTCCCAATAATTAACCCTAACTTTATATAGCCACACCCGAACCATCATCTGATCCATCGGCTTCAGAGGTGTCACTATTGTCACTGTCGTGCTCGCTCCAACTTCGATCGCCCTCTTCCACTGCCCAGAAGTCATCATCTGACACTAATTGTGCCTCAATTCCTTGCTGCTGTAATTTGTTTAAGCTTGGACCAGCGCCAAGGGCCACAGCAGATACCTTTTCGAAGTTTACATATAAATAAATACAGCTCACATGTGCCTTATACATTTCATACTGACAAAACATATGTTGCACTTGAGCGCCATTTGATATTGTAGCAGACTGATATTTTATCAGGCCATTCAAGAAAGACACTAGACATTTATATCTTATTCTATTCACACTCTTTTGAAAATGAGAAGATATAACACTACACAGATCTGTGAATGACATGGACTGCCAAAGGATAATGAACTCTGCCTCGTGAGGACTAACAAACTCAACACCTTCAACATTATCTTTTCTAACTGAACCATCATAAAAAATATATGTAGCAACGCCTCCCCTTTTCCTTTTCTTGTATAAAAAAAAAAAACACAAGCACCCTAATAGAAATGTGACTCAATCAACAAAAGAAGAATATAAAAATTTCAGGAGGAAAAAGAATAGAACTTGAAGAGAGGAAGGCGAGATTTGTGAATTTGCAAGTGATGTTGAATCCTCCACCTACCTTTTATAGGCGAATTCTCCCAGTGCTGAAATATTTTATTTTTTTTCTGACAGGGCCTCAATTCATCGTATGATGTGGCAAATTTAGATCCTGAATTCGCCACACAGGACGGAGAATTCAGGGTCTGAATTTGCCACATCATACAGCGAATTCAGACCCTGTCAGAAAAAAAATAAAATATACCGGGTTCTGAATTTGTCACAGGGGATGACAAATTCAGAACCCAGTATTAAAATAAAAAGTAACCACTTCTGAATTTGCTGAAATATGTGGCGAATTCAGAAATGAAAATCATATTTTCATAAATTTTTCCCCACCCCCACACATCTTGATTTACTTTGTTTACAAACCATACAAAGGTAAAAATTCCGACTCTTTTTATTAGTGATTCCAAAGTTACAATATTTCTTTTATTCAAGAATGACACTTAATTCATTTTAAGCTTCGAAAGTATATGTGTTTAAATAGCAGCTCTTTATAATTTCCTAATATAATATGAATTGTTAAAGCAAGTCAGAGTAAGCTACAATCTGAACTTTAGCCAGTTGGCCAAAAGTAAAAATCTTGGGAGTTTGGTGTGTGTGCTTGTCTGCAAAAATTTTCATGATTAAAAACCACCTTTAAATGAGACAGCAAGAAAAGCAGCTGGATTTGGTCCTGAGTGGTATGAACCCCTTGCTTTTAAAGAGGCAAATCACACTGTAACCAACATAGCTCCTGATCTTACTAGGTGTTTTAGCTCTTAGACAGCTATGGCTCCTTTTTTTCATGTTTTTGACTGCGCATGTACCTTTGCTAGACATAGTTAAAATTTAATTTACACCTCTTTTTTTTTTTTTTTATAAGGAGAAAGATACAATAATCTTCATTAACCTAAGACATTATATATCAGGGGATACGTTCTGCTATGGAAGGTGGGGGTCTGAAAACCACACCACACTTTCTGGGAACCACTGCACTCTCTTAGCCAGCATGTGTGCAGTTGCAGTTACATTAGCATTCCTTTTCTACAAAAGAGAAGGTCCTCTTGAAATCCCTATCCACAAAGCCGAAACCCACTGATTGAAAATGGCTGCATCAGAGTTGATCTTGATTCTTCTGCCAACTCCAAATCACATGGATGACGGATTCTTTTGCAGGTGGGTTCACAGTTGACACTTCTTATTGTTAGATTAATGTAGCATTCTCAAGCCAAATATTTTTATTTTTTTTAAATTTTATCAGGGGCTTTGATGTTCCATAATTTCCTCCTCCTGTCTCTTCTGTCCATTTTTTTGGTACAAGTGTACCAATCTGAATCTTGCGTGCAATGAATTTCCTACGAAACTCTGCATCTGACAATGACAGTCGAATTTCACAAGTCAAGTCTTGGTTTTTTTTTTTTTTGTTTTATCAGTGGAGCACAAGCCAATTATTTATTTTCACAGCAACAAGTGGTCTAAATTGATTACTATGCTGATTGGGTGAGAAATGGGCCTCAACTTGAATAATAATGTTTGCTAAACAACAAAAATATCAGTTTGGAGCAAGCAAAAAAGTCAAGAAAACAAAAGCATTCGTGTCCATTTTTATGCGTATTTGTGGAAAATTCAATAGATGAAGTCCAGCTAATTGGCTCATTTGAAAGAAACTCTGAACAAAATTAAAGTTGTCTATTCCTGCTGGTGGCCTATATTTTTGGCTATATGCTGACAATTTGACAATTTGTTTGATTGGCCCTGCTCAAGTTTTTTTCTTTTTCCAGTACATCACAACCTTTTCTTTTGGATAATTTTTTGGTGGTAAGACAAAAAAAAATAGATGTCAAACAAGGAAAATGCTTGAGTGTTAGAACTTTTCTCCCCGTTGATAAGTTTCAAATTTACATAATTTTTAAGTATTAAAATGACACTTATCTGCTTATGTTTTGAAGAATTATCTAACCTAAATTCTCATTTTTTGTAGGTTTTATAATATATTCATAAAGATGGATACAAGCATAATTAATTAAAGAATAATCCCTGAAGAATGGAGCAAAGGGCAAAAAAGGAAAAAGGAAGCAAAATGATGTAATCAGGCGTGAAGGCCACTCAGCGGTGACTGAAGCTCGCTCAGCACACGTCACGAAAAAGCACCGCTGAACGGTGTACCTAGGCTGCTCAGTAGTGACACCCATCGGAGCCACCCTGCAATTGCGGCGCCGCCCTGACATGTCGGCGCTTCCGCTGTAAAAGTCAGCCGCCGCATTAATTATGCCAGGCGAGCAGCCGCCAATAATGACTAACCGCTCAGTAATAACGCCTGATCGCTCAGCGATAACGTCCAAACCACTCAGCGGTGGTACTTTACCGCTGAGCGGTAGCCCCAAAATTTGCCTATAAATAGAGGCCGAGGCATTCAGTCCCAAGACATCCTTCATAGTGCATTCTTCATTTCTTTCTTAAACTTCTTGTACTTCAAAGCTTAGATTAGTTTAGCAATAAAGAGGAGGCCAGTGAAAGAGCCAGGAGATTGAGGAAGCACGGAGGCCGTTGTCATGACAGCGTGAGAACGTGTCATGGTAAACGTCCTAACCTTATCTCTGAGATTCTCCTGTAAGATGGATTTCTAATCATCTTGTTGTTGGGATTTTAATGAATATTGTAGTATGATTGTATCCATGTAACTTTTTGCATATGAATCTATCCATTTCTATGATTTGCTTGAATGATTTTATACTTAATGCTAGCTTTTGTTTAGTATTTTGATTCTTGATTTGAGACTTACTTGTATGAACAAAGGTTATACTAATTAAGTTGTAACCAAGTTAAGATCAATATTGCTATGCTAAGCTAGATTCTAGGCTTAAAGGTTGTAAGCGAAAGTTACAATCATTGGAGTCGGATCTAAATCAATTTATCTAATTCTTAATTGCCGTAACTGGAATAAGGATTAGCCGTTTTAACATCTGGAATAACGCTGGTGTACTTTGTTAAGCTTGTGTGCGAGAGTGACAACTTACCAAAGGAAACCTGTGATCTTTTCATCCTTGAAAGCGATGAACAAGTTAAGAACTGGTGGCGGACAATCAATGAAATGATAATTCTGTTGTAATAAGTAACTGGATGCATGAAACTATGATATGATTCAATTCCCAACAAGCTTCCGGATCTACCTCTGATTTGTTGCCTATTTATTTTTATGTTGTTTATTTACTTATTTAAGCTATCAAACAATTTACCAATCTTTCACTTCATTGTTTAATTAACTAAACTCAAGAACGATATTTTTACAACTCCCTGTGAATATGACTATACCCGACTATACTGCAATTGGATCCCTTGTGGATCTGAAAGCTGTAAAGAAGGATATATTATTTTTAACGACTGAGAGCGTAAATAAGCTTTCAACAACTTTGGCAAAGTTACCGGGGAACTGGAACTGTGTCAAAATTGGGGAATGCGTAAAAAGGCTTTCAACACCCGTTTATTTGATAGAAGAGTGTTGTGTTGCTATTTAGCACGACGCCAATGTCGTGAAAACAGCAGGAATTTGTTAACGGACAAATCAAAGAGAAGTAAAAAAGTTAAACGGAAGAGAGAGAGAATCAAATGGCTAAAAGTCAAAGAGAGGCATGCCAATCAGATCTGTCATTCATTATGCATGACACTGATTGTCCTGCTAAAAGTCATTTTCGATGATAGAATTATGTGTAATGCATATTGGCTTTTGAACGAATAAATAAGTGATATAACTTTATTTTATTTAATAATTATGGTTGTTCTTTGTCAAAAAATTTTACTATAAATTTTGGCTATGTAACATTGCTCATATAAGAAAAAGACTCAATTGTAGTTGTGATAAAATGCTAATCTATGTTTTTCATATGATTTTTATTGGATATCTAAGAAACGAAATTACAAACTTCTCTCACCAACTCAAGTTACAAGTCAGTCTAACTCTTGGATTACTTCTAAATCTTGAGTCAGTTGTCTAGTAGACACCCCAACTCTAGCATATTTTCTTGATGGGACAGCAGAAGCAAAAGGATTAGGAGGTACTGGTAATGTGTCTTGGTCTTCCTCCAACATTTGAAACACCATCTGCATTGATGGTCTGTCCACAGCATGCCATTGGATGCACCAAAGTCCCACAATTGCTAGTTTCTTGGCAATTTTAGCATCCCCTTCATCATCAATATGAATTCTCATTTCTTTCCCCTCTTCTAAAAGATTATAAATCCATTCTGGGAAGTAAACTTGGCTATTGTTTTCCTCCATGTCCTCCGTGACCTTCCTCCCTCCTATTGTTTCCAGCAGCATCATTCCATAACTATAAACATCTGACTTGTAAGATACATTTCCGAAGTTTCTTGAGAAAACTTCTGGGGCAATGTACCCCAACGTTCCTCTAGCTGTTGTCATTGACACTACGCTTTGATCCTTTGAACATAACTTGGCTAGACCGAAATCACATATTTTTGGAGCAAAGTTGTGGTCTAGCAACACATTTTGAGGTTTGATATCAAAATGGAGGATGCGTTGATCACAACCTTGGTGAAGATACTCAATTCCTTTAGCTATGCCTATAGCAATTTGGTGCAACTTTTTCCAGCCGAGGAAGTTTTGCTTGTTGTCTGGTGAATTTATGTACTTCTGCAGCGAGCCATTTGGCAAGAACTCATAAATAAGTGCTCTTCTAAAGCCATCAGCGCAAAAACCAACCATGCGAACAATGTTAACTTGGTGGATTCTGCCAATTATGCCAACTTCATTAACGAACTCCTCCCCATTTCCATGGGAGTTATTCAGCATTTTCACGGCAACAGTAAACTCTTTTGAAATGCTTCCTTTGAAGACAGTTCCATAGGCTCCCTCTCCTAACTTGTCCACAAAGTTATTGGTGATTCTCTTGATTTCAGCATAAGAGTACCTGGNCCTTTTCTTTTGGACCATTTTTTGGTGGTAAGACAAAAAAAATAGATATCACACAAGGAAAATGCTTGAGTGTTGGAACTTTTCTCCCCGTTTATTTGATGGAAGAGTGTTGTGTTGCTATTTAGCACGACACCAACGTCGTGAAAACAACAGGAATTTGTTAACGGAAAAATCAAAGAGAAGTAAAAAAGTTAAACGGAAGAGAGAGAGAATCAAATGGCTAAAAGTCAAAGAGAGGCATGCCAATCAGATCTGTCATTCATAAATGGGCCTCAACTTGAATAATAATGTTTGCTCAAAAAAACAAAAACATCAGTTTGGAGCAAGCAAAAAGGTCGAGAAAACAAAAGCATTCATGTCCTTTTTTATGCGTATTTGTGGAAAATTCAATAGATGAAGTCCAGCTAATAGGTTCATTTGAAAGAAACTCTGAATAAAATTAAAGGTGTCTATTCCTGCCGGTGGCCTATATTTTTGGCTACATGCTGACAATTTGACAATTTGTTAGATTGGCCCTGCTCAAGTTTTTTTTCCCTGTACACCACAACCTTTTCTTTTGGATCATTTTTTGGTGGTAAGACAAAAAAAAATAGATATCAAACAAGGAAAATGCTTGAGTGTTAGAACTTTTCTCCCCGTTTATTTGATAGAAGAGTGTTGTGTTGCTATTTAGCACGACACCAATGTCGTGAAAATAGCAGGAATTTGTTAACGGACAAATCAAAGAGAAGTAAAAAAGTTAAACGGAAGAGAGAGAGAATCAAATGGCTAAAAGTCAAAGAGAGGCATGTCAATCAGATCTGTCATTCATTATGCATGACACTGATTGTCCTGCTAAAAGTCATTTTCCATGATAGAATTATGTGTAATGAATATTGTCTTTTGAATGAATAAATAAGTGATATAACTTTATTTTATTTAATAATTACGGTTGTTCTTTGTCAAAAAAATTTACTATAAATTTTGGCTATGTAACATTGCTCATATAAGAAAAAGACTCAATTGTAGTTGTGATACAATGCTAATCTATTAAGTTTTTCATGTGATTTTTATTGGATATCTAAGAAACGAAATTACAAACTTCTCTCACCAACTCAAGTTACAAGTCAGTCTAACTCTTGGATTACTTCTAAATCTTGAGTCAGTTGTCTAGTAGACACCCCAACTCTAGCATATTTTCTTGATGGGACAGCAGAAGCAAAAGGATTAGGAGGTACTGGTAATGTGTCTTGGTCTTCCTCCAACATTTGAAACACCATCTGCATTGATGGTCTGTCCACAGCATGCCATTGGATGCACCAAAGTCCCACAATTGCTAGTTTCTTGGCAATTTTAGCATCCCCTTCATCATCAATATGAATTCTCATTTCTTTCCCCTCTTCTAAAAGATTATAAATCCATTCTGGGAAGTAAACTTGGCTATTGTTTTCCTCCATGTCCTCCGTGACCTTCCTCCCTCCTATTGTTTCCAGCAGCATCATTCCATAACTATAAACATCTGACTTGTAAGATACATTTCCGAAGTTTCTTGAGAAAACTTCTGGGGCAATGTACCCCAACGTTCCTCTAGCTGTTGTCATTGACACTACGCTTTGATCCTTTGAACATAACTTGGCTAGACCGAAATCACATATTTTTGGAGCAAAGTTGTGGTCTAGCAACACATTTTGAGGTTTGATATCAAAATGGAGGATGCGTTGATCACAACCTTGGTGAAGATACTCAATTCCTTTGGCTATGCCTATAGCAATTTGGTGCAACTTTTTCCAGCCGAGGAAGTTTTGCTTGTTGTCTGGTGAATTTATGAACTTCTGCAATGAGCCATTTGGCAAGAACTCATAAATAAGTGCTCTTCTAAAGCCATCAGCGCAGAAACCAACCATGCGAACAATGTTAACTTGGTGGATTCTACCAATTATGCCAACTTCATTAACGAACTCCTCCCCATTTCCATGGGAATTATTTAGCATTTTCACGGCAACAGTAAACTCTTTTGAAATGCTTCCTTTGAAGACAGTTCCATAGGCTCCCTCTCCTAACTTGTCCACAAAGTTATTGGTGATTCTCTTGATTTCAGCATAAGAGTACCTGGTGGGCTTAAGAGTTTTGTAGTCTTCAAGAAATTTTTCAATAATTGCTTGTTTTTCTTTCTGCAGTATGTAAGAGTCATAGATGTGATAAACTGCACCAGTCAGCAGAACAAAAAAGAACGACCCTAGTACACATCCTGCATTTATCAAAACTACATCTTGAGAAAAATGATCGTCTACTATATACTAGCAAGTTATTGATTGCTAAAATGTGAAAAGAAAAACTAAAATTGAATGATTACCTGTTGTAACTAAAGCTTTTGATGAGCCTGCAAACAACAGTAACAAAACTTAGTTTCAGTGTTTAAGAATTTCTCTTAATTGAATGCATGCTCCGTCAACCTTACAGATGCAGTCAAGCTGTAGAGATATTATTTCCATGTGTTTGACATGAGTTATAAGTATCAATTTAGTACCATACTAGTAAATTAAAAGCTTCGTACAGATTTATAGATAGCTAAAAATCCTGGCCAGGGTGATTAACTGGGATTTGGGAAGGTTAGTGATTTCATCTATAAGTACCAAAAATTAGTGTTCAATGCAGTTTCGAAGGTTGCATCCATACAATTTGATCATAGAACCTCTAAGATAGGACACTTGATGCTTAAGATTAACCATTGGGTGTTCATATGGAGAAAATTAGCTAACTAATAGTAATTTGAAAAGCAAGAGGAATGAAAAGGCTACCTTCTTTGTGATTGTTATAACAATGGAGTTCATTGTTGGTGTTGCTGCTGTTGTTCCAACCACACCTGTTCCCTTTTGATTCACAATGTTTACAGTTTGGCACATACCATCTCAAATGAAGAATATTGTCCATATAATCAGCATCATATACTGGGATGGATGGGACATTAAACATTTTGGTGCAAAACGTCAGGGGCTGGTAATCGATGTCATAACTAGATGGAATGGCATATACTTGACTGGTTGAGGTGCTCAGGCATGGAATCAAGTAGACCGTAGAATCGCTGTCCCCTGGTGAACAATTAAAGAAGTCATAGTCATCAAAATAGTCGGCGTCCAAGTTGAACTGGAAAGGGGAAGCTGAAAGAGTGAGGTTATGGAGCTGCCTTGGAAGGCAGCCATATGGATCGGATAACTCAAGTGTTTGCTCTTTGTAGTCAATGTTGTTAACGTGGAACATCACTGACTTTGGGAGCTGAAGCAGCAGAGTGTCATTAGTGGCTGAGCAAACCAAATCAAAGCCGGGATGGCCACACTCTTTTGGTTGGCGGCCTTGGATTCTAAAAGGGAACCGGATGTATTGATTTCCGCAAGAGAAATCCGGACATGTGTAATATCCTAGTGCTACTAGTTCCACGTTAAGGAAAACCATGAACAAGACCCCAATGAAAGTGGAGATTACAACCGAACAAGTACCCATGTGTTAAGTAAAACTCTAGTCTCAGTCTAGTATATCGAGTGTGTGGGGTTGTGAGCACATGAAATGAAATGGAAGTTTATACAGCCTTAAACCTCCAGCTCAGCCCCTGTCTCGGTTTGAAAGAACTTTCAATCTGTGCGTAGCATAGCTTATCAATAATTTCTTGCTCTGACATAAGTGCTTACGTCAGAAGCCAATAGATGTTTGATTGCATTGCAGGGTGAGTGGACTCGACTGGTGACAGTGAGAGTCAACCGTGGAAGATCACTAGTTATGTTTACTTTGATAAAGGAGCTAGCAAGAGTACACGTTTCCACGAGACTACTTGGTTTTAAAGTCCCACCATGACCAAAGGCATGTCATCCCTCACTAGTTATGTTTACTTTGATAAAGGAGCTAGCAAGAGTACACGTTTCCACGAGACTACTTGGTTTTAAAGTCCTTACTTTATGTAAAGGTAATGTAATGTGATGTGAAACTCTTGTTATCTTTTAAATCTCTGTATTGTTTGCTTGCCAGCCACCATGACCAAAGGCATGTCATCCCTCACTAGTTATGTTTACTTTGATAAAGGAGCTAGCAAGAGTACACGTTTCCACGAGACTACTTGGTTTTAAGTCCTTACTTTATGTAAAGGTAATGTAATGTGATGTGAAACTCTTGTTATCTTTTAAGTCTCTGTATTGTTTGCTTGCCAGCCACCATGACCAAAGGCATGGCATCCCTTGGTGCATTAGTGGTACCCCTTCTGCTGGTGATAGCGTTCCTATGCAGTGGAAGCAGTTTCCCGGAGGCAACGGATGCTGATGCTTGTCCTCCTCGTAGGTGCGGTGGCCATAACGTAAGCCACCCCTTCAGGCTGCAAGACAGTCCAGTCCACTGTGGTCACCTGAGTTACAACCTTTCTTGCGAGGAGGATGACCGCCAATTGGTACTGTATTTGAAATCCAGAAAGTTCAAAGTGCAGTCAATTAACTACAACAACTACACCATCCGCCTAGTGGATGCCAATATTAGTGCCCTCCTTACACATGATCATGATGATCATCATCATCATTACTCTTCCCTTTCCCTCCCTCCTTATTCTTTAGCCTCCTACAATTTCAGCGATGATGAACCATATCGAACTCGGCTCCCACGACGGAAACCACTGGGTTCGAGTGATGAAATGTTGGCAAACCAGATATTATTATATGTGAGGTGCCCCAATGCGGTGGAATCTTCAAATCTGTACATTGATGCTGCAACTTGCTTGGATAATGGTTCGTATGCGCCTGGGAGTACTCTCTACATCAACGATGGTGGCAAATCTCTGCGTGATTATGGGCTCAGAGACTCGTGTCGTATAGAGTGGATGTATTTCACATCCTGGCCTCTTCAAAACGGCAATGAAACCATCGTTTCATGCATTGACCTCCGTAATATGCTGCTTCATGGCTTTGAACTTTTTTGGGCCATCGGTTCTTGCAGAAATCTTTCGACCTTTGACCTACTCGATGATCCTAACAACGGCCATGATGTTTGTCTTGGCTCACTAGGTTTGCTTGTAATTCAACTATAGTCGCTTATTATTATAATATTTTTCCGTTTAACTCTTCAAAGTTCTACCACGTGACTTTGGCAATTAATACGAGAATGAGTTTTCAGCATAATGCAAAACTGACGTTAACAATACAGTTATTGACAATTTTCCTGTGTGCTCCTGTCATTGAATTTATTCTGAGGTTTGCAGTTATTAAGTCCTTTTCTTTCCCTTTACGTTTATGAGTGCTGTTTTTTTATGAAAAGACAAGGAGAATTTTTTGCCTGCTCAATATTTTTGTACTCGAAAAATAGAGGCATTAAGATTAATTAGTTCTCTAAAATTATTGTCACCATATAATTCTCTTAAATTTAAAATAATTACATAACTTATTCTTTCATTTCACTATTTTAGTCCTCTAAAGAGGATGAATGACTTTTCAAAATTTAATTTCTTGAGAGATTTATGTGGTGACAGTGATCTTTGGAAAGTAGATGATGCATAACCATTTTTAGGAGTAAAATAAAATTCTAATGACGAATGTGTTTTTCTCTGTTTGAGTTGATGGAGCACTATAAAATAACGAAATATTAATAGGGTTTTCCATATATGTATATATACACACACCATTGAAGGTTTTCTGCACAGCGACAATTACAATATAACATCATGTATACTATACACTCTTCTACCAGATAAATTTGGCAGCCAACATGAGCACGTGTGTTTTTTCACCATAATGCATGCCAAACTGACGTTAACAATATAATTATAATCATAACTATTAATAATATTTTCCCTGTATGTTTCTTGCAGCACTACCGGCCGCTATAGCAGTAAGTCTGTCCCCTGTAATAAGTAAGTCCCAGTCTTTCCCTGTTATGTTTACTTACATGGATTTGAAATTAAGTGCATTGGTGTAAATTACGTCATTGAATGAATATATGAAGAGTCCTATTACACATACACCAAAAAATATACATTATACATACACTCCATACTTATATACATAAAGTTTTTGTTTTAATGCATGTAATGTTTGTGCATTTAATTAAGTATAATTGAGAATATCATCTATAAATTTGTAATATTTGTGCACCCATGAGAATAAAATTTGTGCATTATTAATAGTGTATGTATAGGTGTATAAAATTGAGTGTACATGTAGCATTTTTAATATATGAACAGCTAGCAGCAGAATTTAGCCGCAGCCTTGAGCAAGATAAATTATATTTTTTCTGGGGTTGAACAAGTTAGGAACAATTTTTTTTTTTTAAAAAAAAATGGAGAATTTTTTTCCTATTGTTCGGTTGATGGAAAATGATAGAACAAAAAAACATTTCGTAGCTTTTACAAATAGTTCATTCAAAATAGTATCATATAAATAAAGATCAAGTTATAGCTGTGTAACAATTACATAAGTTATATGTAATTCAACTCTTGATCCAATTGTTCAATTACATTCCAGCTTACTGTTGCTACCTAAGTGTACCATCTCAGGGTGGATTACATGGGGAGAAATTCCCATAAAAATGGGTTCCACCTTTATTGTCAGAATATAATTTCTTCTTCTTCTTCTTCTTCTTCTTCTTCTTCTTTATTTATAGTAATTTACAAATGTATAAAACGAATTGAGACATTTTTTTTTTTATAATTTGTTTCTCTTGTCGCAGTACTTTATGCAGGTGGCAGATTACTAGTTGGAGTTCCATTCATCATTATTCTCAGTGTATATAAATGGCGAAGAAGGCATCTATCCCATTTTGGCACCATCGAAGATTTTCTGCAAAGTGACAGAAACAACATCATGCCGATTAGATACTCCTACAAAGACATCAAGAACATGACCAAAGGGTTCAAGACTAAACTTGGGAACGGAGGCTATGGCTCTGTCTTCCGCGGAAAACTTCGAAGTGGCCGTCTCGTAGCCGTCAAGGTGCTGAATAAGGCCAAATCCAACGGCCAGGATTTCATCAACGAAGTTGCTACCATTGGCAGAATTCACCATGCCAACGTTGTGCAACTCATCGGTTTCTGCGTGGAGGGGTCAAAGCGTGCTCTCATTTACGAGCTCATGGAAAATGGTTCTCTAGAAAAATACATCTTCTCCCATGAACAGAGCCCTTCTTCCTTGAGTTGTGAAAAACTGTATGCCATTTCCCTCGGAGTGGCGCGTGGCATTGAGTACTTGCACAATGGGTGTGACATGAAAATCCTGCACTTTGACATTAAGCCTCATAACATCCTTCTTGATGACAACTTCAATCCAAAAGTCTCTGATTTTGGACTTGCAAGGCTCTGTCCCACTGATAAGAGCATTGTGTCTTTGACTGCAGCAAGAGGAACCATAGGGTACATGGCTCCTGAGCTCTACTACAGAAATGTTGGCACTATCTCCTACAAAGCCGATGTCTACAGCTTTGGGATGTTGTTGATGGAGATGGCAAGTAGGAGGAAGAATCTAAATGCGTTGGCTGAACATTCGAGCCAACTTTATTTCCCTTTCTGGGTCTATGAGAGGTTGCTTGATGGAAGGGAAATTGCAATTGAGAACGACAATGATGAGGAGATGAAGTTGGC
>QANU01087330.1:15766-45742 GCA_003254905.1 Nissolia schottii
TAGATGTGATAAACTGCACCAGTCAGCAGAACAAAAAAGAACGACCCTAGTACACATCCTGCATTTATCAAAACTACATCTTGAGAAAAATGATCGTCTACTATATACTAGCAAGTTATTGATTGCTAAAATGTAAAAAGAAAAACTAAAATTGAATGATTACCTGTTGTAACTAAAGCTTTTGATGAGCCTGCAAACAACAGTAACAAAACTTAGTTTCAGTGTTTAAGAATTTCTCTTAATTGAATGCATGCTCCGTCAACCTTACAGACGCAGTCAAGCTGTAGACATATTATTTCCATGTGTTTGACATAACTTATAAGTATCAATTTTGTACCATACTAGTAAATTAAAAGCTTCGTACGGATTTATATATAGCTAAAAATCCTGGCCAGGGTGATTAACTGCGATTTGGGAAGGTTAGTGATTTCATCAATAAGTACCAAAAATTAGTGTTCAATGCAGTTTCGAAAGTTGCATCCATATAATTTGATCATAGAACCTCTAAGATAGGACACTTGATGCTTAGGACTAACCATTGGGTGTTCATATGGAGAAAATTAGCTAGCTAATAGTAATTTGAAATGCAAGAGGAATGAAAAGGCTACCTTCTTTGTGGTTGTTATAACAATGGAGTTCATTGTTGGTGTTGCTGTTGTTGTTCCAACCACACCTGTTCCCTTTTGATTCACAATGTTTACAGTTTGGCTCATACCATCTCAAATGAAGAATATTGTTCATATAATTAGCACCAAAAACTGTTGGGATGGATGAGACATTAAACATTTTGGTGCAAAACGTCAGGGGCTGGTAATCGATGTCATAACTAGATGGAATGGCATATACTTGACTGGTTGAGGTGCTCAGGCATGGAATCAAGTAGACCGTAGAATCGCTGTCCCCTGGTGAACAATTAAAGAAGTCATAGTCATCAAAATAGTCGGCGTCCAAGTTGAACTGGAAAGGGGAAGCTGAAAGAGTGAGGTTATGGAGCTGCCTTGGAAGGCAGCCATATGGATCGGATAACTCAAGTGTTTGCTCTTTGTAGTCAATGTTGTTAACATGGAACATCACTGACTTTGGGAGCTGAAGCAGCAGAGTGTCATTAGTGGCTGAGCAAACCAAATCAAAGCCGGGATGGCCACACTCTTTTGGTTGGCGGTCTTGGATTCTAAAAGGGAACCGGATGTATTGATTTCCGCAAGAGAAATCCGGACATGTATAATATCCTAGTGCTACTAGTTCCACGTTAAGGAAAACCATGAACAAGACCCCAATGAAAGTGGAGATTACAACCGAACAAGTACCCATGTGTTAAGTAAAGCTCTAGTCTCAGTCTAGTATATAGAGTGTGTGGGGTTGTGAGCACATGAAATGAAATGGAAGTGTATATAGCCTTAAACCTCCAGCTCAGCCCGTCTCGTTTTGAAAGAACTTTCAATCTGTGCGTAGCATAGCTTATCAATAATTTCTTGCTCTGACGTAAGTGCTTACGTCAGAAGCCAATAGATGTTTGATTGCATTGCAGGGTGAGTGGGCTCGACTGGTGACAGCGAGAGTCAACCATGGAAGATCACTAGTTATGTTGACTTTGATCAAGGAGCTAGCAAGAGTACACGTTTCCACGAGACTACTTGGTTTTAAGTCCTTACTTTACGTAAATGTAATGTAATGTGATGTGAAACTCTTGTTATCTTTTAAATCTCTGTATTGTTTGCTTGCCAGCCACCATGACCGAAGGCATGTCATCCCTTGGTGCATTAGTGGTACCCCTTCTGCTGGTGACAGCGTTCCTATGCAGTGGAAGCAGTTTCGCGGAGGCAACGGATGCTGATGCTTGTCCTCCTCGTAGGTGCGGGGGCCATAACGTAAGCCACCCCTTCAGGCTGCAAGACAGTCCAGTCCACTGTGGTCACCTGAGTTACAACCTTTCTTGCGAGGAGGATGACCGCCAATTGGTACTGTATTTGAAATCCAGAAAGTTCAAAGTGCAGTCAATTAACTACAACAACTACACCATCCGGCTAGTGGATGCCAATATTAGTGCCCTCCTTACACATGATCATGATGATGATCATCATCATCATTACTCTTCCCTTTCCCTCCCTCCTTATTCTTTAGCCTCCTACAATTTCGGCTATTTTGAACCATATCGAACTCGGCTCCCACGATGGAAACCACTGGGTTCGAGTTATTATATGGTGGCAAACCAGATGTTATTATATTTGAGGTGCCCCAATGCGGTGGAATCTTCAGATCTGTACATTGATGCTGCAACTTGCTTGGATAATGGTTCGTATGCGCCTGGGAGTACTCTCTACATCAACGATGGTGGCAAATCTCTTGGTGATTATGGGCTCAGAGACTCGTGTCGTATAGAGTGGATGTATCTCACATCCTGGCCTCTTCAAAACGGCAATGAAACCATCGTTTCATGCATTGACCTCCGTAATATGCTGCTTCATGGCTTGGAACTTTTTTGGGCCATCAGTTCTTGCAGAAATCTTTCGACCTTTGTCCTACTCGATGATGGTGACAGCGGCCTTTATTGTTATCCTGGCTTATGGTTCTACCTACGAGGTTTGCTTGTAATTCAACTATAGTCGCTTATTATTATAATATTTTTCCGTTTTACTCTTCATAGTTCTACCACGTGACTTTGGCAGTTAATACGAGAATGAGTTTTCAGCATAATGCAAAACTGACGTTAAACAACACAGTTATTGACAATTTTCCTGTGTGTTTCTTGCAGATTTTGTCGTTGACATTTTTCTGAATTATTTTGCAATACGTAAGTCCTTTTCTTTCCCTTTACGTTTATGAGTGCTGTTTTTTTTATGAAAAGACAAGGAGAATTTTTTGCCTAATCAATATTTTTGTACTCAGAAAAACAGAGGCGTTAAGATTAATTAGTTCTCTAAAATCATTGTCATCATATAATTCTCTCAAATTTAAAACAATTACATAGCTTATTCTTTCATTTCACTATTTTAGTCCTCCAAAGAGGATGAGTGGCTTTTCAGAATTTAATTTCTTAAGAGATTTATGCGGTGACAATGATATTTGGAAAGTGGATGATGCATAAGCATTTTCAAGAATAAAATAAAATTCTAATAGCGAATTTGTTTTTTTTCTCTGTTTGAGTTGATGGAGCACGATAAAATAACAAAATATTAGTAGGGTTTTCCATATATACACACCATTGAAGGTTTTCTGCACAGCGACAATTACAATATAACATCAAGTATACTATATACTCTTCTACCAGATAAATTTGGCAGCCAACATGAGAACGTGTGTTTTTTCACCATAATGCATGCCAAACTGACGTTAACAATATAATTATAATTATAACTATTAATAATATTTTCCCTGTATGTTTCTTGCAGCACAATTGGCGCTGTATTCTATAATAAGTAAGTCCCAGTCTTTCCCCGTTATGTTTACTTACATGGATTTGAAATTAAGTGCATTGGTGTAAATTACGTCATCGAATGAATATATGAACAGCTAGCAGCAGAATTTAGCCGCAGCCTTGAGCAAGATAAATTATATTTTTTCTGGGGTTGAACAAGTTAGGAACAATTTTTTTTTTTTAAATGGAGAATTTTGTTCCTATGGTTCGGTTGATGGAAAATGATAGAACAATAAAACATTTCGTAGCTTTTACAAATAGTTCATTCAAAATAGTATTATATAAATAAAGATCAAGTTATAGCTGTGTAACAATTACATAAGTTATATGTAATTCAACTCTTGATCCAATTGTTCAATTACATTCCAGCTTACTGTTGCTACCTAAGTGTACCATCTCAGGGTGGATTACATGGGGAGAAATTCCCATAAAAATGGGTTCCACCTTTATTGTCAGAATATAATTTCTTCTTCTTCTTCTTCTTCTTCTTCTTCTTCTTCTTCTTCTTTATTTATAGTTATTTACAAATGTATAAAACGAATTGAGACATTTTTTTTCATAATTTGTTTCTCTTGTCGGAGTAATTTATGCAGTTGGCAGATTTGTACTAGTTGGAGTTCCATTCATCATTATTCTCAGTGTATATAAATGGCGAAGAAGGCATCTATCCCATTTTGGCACCATCGAAGATTTTCTGCAAAGTGACAGAAACACCATCATGCCGATTAGATACTCCTACAAAGACATCAAGAACATGACCAAAGGGTTCAAGACTAAACTTGGGAACGGAGGCTATGGCTCTGTCTTCCGCGGAAAACTTCGAAGTGGCCGTCTCGTAGCCGTCAAGGTGCTGAATAAGGCCAAATCCAACGGCCAGGATTTCATCAACGAAGTTGCTACCATTGGCAGAATTCACCATGTCAACGTTGTGCAACTCATCGGTTTCTGCGTGGAAGGGTCAAAGCGTGCTCTCATTTACGAGCTCATGGAAAATGGTTCTCTAGAAAAATACATCTTTTCCCATGAACAGAGTCCTTCTTCCTTGAGTTGTGAAAAATTGTACGCCATTTCCCTCGGAGTGGCGCGTGGCATTGAGTACTTGCACAATGGGTGTGACATGAAAATCCTGCACTTTGACATTAAGCCTCATAACATCCTTCTTGATGACAACTTCAATCCAAAAGTCTCCGATTTTGGACTTGCAAGGCTCTGTCCCACTGATAAGAGCATTGTGTCTTTGACTGCAGCAAGAGGAACCATAGGGTACATGGCTCCTGAGCTCTACTACAGAAATGTTGGCACTATCTCCTACAAAGCCGATGTCTACAGCTTTGGGATGTTGTTGATGGAGATGGCAAGTAGGAGGAAGAATCTAAATGCGTTGGCTGAACATTCGAGCCAACTTTATTTCCCTTTCTGGGTCTATGAGAGGTTGCTTGATGGAAGGGAAATTGCAATTGAGAACGACAATGATGAGGAGATGAAGTTGGCAAAGAAAATGATGATTGTGGCATTGTGGTGTATACAGACAAGGCCTAGTGACCGCCCTTCAATGGATAAAGTTGTGGAGATGCTGCAGGGACAAGAAGATGAAGGCTTATTAATGCAAATTCCTCCAAAGCCTTACTTCTATACACAAGAACAAGATCATCTACCAACAGTGGAAGATGTTGGAGATAGTAGCAGTTCAAGACTATCCTCTGATGTGTCAGTTAGTGATTCCAATGAAGGGAGTCAATCTGATATTGTTTCGGCTCAATGATGATCTCGCATGATTTGCATCTAGCTTCTATGCTTGGCTATATGTCACATAAAGATGTTATGTTGAGTGTTTCTGAATTATTTTATGTGAGATTGAGAACATCTATTGCTTATCCACTTGCTCTTGATTTTATGTTTTGGACTTAAAAATATTTTAGTTGTAAAAAATAAAACACACAACAACATTTATGTAATCGGCTGTTGATAGAATTATAATAAATTATACGAATGAGAATTATTCCCTTTCAAAGTTGAGAAATGCTACCTGCACCACGTTAAGATATGCCTTGTATTAGTAGTGAGAATCAAATTCACGTGCTGCTTTTAAATTTACGGTTATAATTTTGATTGTTTCTCACATGTTTTATAGGTAAATCCCATTTTTATTAAATTTTTCAATTTTTAACAATTTTAGTTGTAACAAAATTTGAACCTAAAATTGCATACATTATTTTACTTAAATCCTTTACTACTGGATCAATCCGTGAATTAAAATATATATTCAAATTTAACTTAATGTAATTTTACTAGACATGGTTAAAACTTAACTTGCACCCTCCCCTGAAACCTCTTCATAAAGCTTTGTGTATGCAAGCTATGGGATCAAAACGCTACTGCCTACTAGCATGTCCGCGATTTTCAATGTGTCAAGACACTTTATTAGTTGCTAAGAGGAGAATATCAAAAGCTAGATGGAGTTGGGTGAAGGTGAGTGCCAATGGCAATCAGATGCATGGATTGGACGGTGCAGATGAGATCACTCATTCCTTTCGATGCTGGTGCTCTGGCCCCAAACATGAGCCACCAGGTTCTTTTGGGTCTTACGGTTTTCTGATTCTTCAATACCTAGTTTTATTTTCTTCATCTGCCTTATTAGTTGATTCCATGTGAATTACCCTTACTAGAGTACTTGTTCTGGAGTTCTTCTGATTCGTAGGGGCAATTAGTTTCTACGAATTAGTTGATTTCATCGCCGTCGAACTTTTACAAGTCAAGTCTTTGGTGGTTTTTTGTTTTTTAAGTCGACCACAAAGTCAAGGTTTGGTTTTGTTTTGTTTGTTTTTTGTTTTTTGATTTTAGACTTGAATGATAATGTTAGCTGAAAAAACAAAAGCATCAGTGGGAGCAAACACAAAGTCAAGAAAACAAAAGCATGCCCTTTCTCTTCTGTACGCGCATTTGTGGAAAATTCGATAGATGATGAGTCCAGCGAATAGGATCACTTCACTGGAAAGCAGTTAAGAGAGTGCTACGTTACCTTGCTGGTACAATTTCTCATGGACATTTCCGTAGGCTCCCTCCCCTAACTTGTCCACAAAGTTGTTGGTGATTCTCTTGATTTGAGCATAAGAACGTCTGGTGGGCTTAAGAGCTCTGTAGTCTGCTAGAAAATTTTCAATTATTGCTTGTTTCTCTTTCTGCAGCATGTAAGAGATGTAGATGTAGTAAATTGCACCAGTCAACAGAACAAGAAAGAACGACCCTAGGACAGATCCTGCAATTATCCAAAACTACATCTTTGTTAAAATGATCATCTACTATACTAGCAGGTTATTGATAGCTAAAAGGCATAACTGTGATTGAAAGCTCACCTGTGGTGACTAGAGCTATTGATGAACTTGCAAACAGCACTAACAAAAATTAGTTTATGCTACGTGATTACTGAAACAAAAAATCACGAGTCGTGTTAAGAATTTCTTAGTTGAATGCTTTGTAAACCTTAATGATGCGTCAATTGCATTAGACCTAATATTTCCATTTGTTTGAAATATTTAACAACAATCAGTATCAATTAAACCCACACTAGTTAATCATGCCCTTTCCTAGATTGCATCCATATGATTTGAGCATAGAACTCCCAAGATGGGACACGCAATGCTTAAGCTTAATTGCTTAACCATTGGGTGTTCGCTTAGAGAAAATTAGCCTTCAAAACTTTAGCAGTATTCTCAAATGCAACGGTAATGAAAAGGCCATCGTTGGTGGTACCGTTGTTGTTCCAACCACGCCTGTTCCCTTTTGATTTACAATGTTTACAGTTTGGCTCATACCATCTCAAATGAAGAATATTGTCCATATAATTAGCAACAAGTACTGCTGGGATGGATGAGACATAAAACATTTTGGTGCAAAATGTCAGGGGCTTAGGCATGGAATGGCATATACTTGACTGGTTGAGGTGCTTAGGCTTGGAATCAAGTGATACATAGAACCTCTGTCTACTAGTGAACAATTGAATAAGTCAATAGTCATCAAAATCGTCGGCTTCGAAGTTGAACTGGAAAGGGGAAGCTGAAGAGTGAGGTTACGGAGCTGTCTTGAAAAGCAGCCATATGGGTCGGATAACTGAATTGTTTGCTCTTTGTAGTCAATATTTTTGACATTGAAAGTCACCGAGTCAGGGAGCTGAAGCAGCAGTGTGTCATTAGTGGCTGAGCAAACCAAATCAAAGCCGGGATAACCACACTGTTGCATGTGCTTGAATGATTATGAAGCTAGGTTATGTTATGCTATCAAGTTAAGGTGTTTACGTTATAATGTTCATGTACGATTATTTAAAGTTTTTAAGGAAGTTATATCTAGGATAAAACGATAAGTCAGCAATAACCTACGTTGACCCTTGGTACCATCATAGTCAGAATCAGGACTAACTATCAGGGATCTATGGACTCAGGTAGCGTATCCCCAACTATCGTGGCCTAGGTTCTTGGGTAGTACGTAGCTATCAGGAATCTATGGACTCGGAGTGTATCTCAATTATCATGACTTAGGTACTTGGGTAGTGTGTTGTAAGCTAGACCAAAGCTCGGGATCCGTCTATCCTAGATATCTTCCTTACTTAATAATTATGCTTCGAATAAGATTGTCTTTTATTATAAATGGTTTAAGTATGATATCTATATTATGTACTGCACTGTGTGAATCATGTTTATGAATTGTCTCATGTCATTGTGGGGTCTGTCATTCACTGAGTCTCTCTCCAGAGTTCTCACCCCTCAACCTCCCCTCTCTAGTTTTAGGTTATGATGTAGAAGCGGCAGTGCATGGAGATTATGGTCAGTTGTAGCGACGTCACGATTCGTGAGTCGGCAGTCACCTTGAAATGAAGCTATAATTATAGGGCATGTTAATTTTATTTTAATTTGTAATTGAGCCAATGTTCTGGAGTGCTCCAATTGTATACATGCAAGATCTTCGGACCGGTCACATATATTGCATGTACAATTGTATTTTATTGTAAAAGAGTTTATGTTTATTTAGAAAATGAAGATTTTTTTTTGTTTCTAATTGAAGTTAAAATACATGTTATTACGAAAAACATTCCTAAAAGGCTTTCGTGAGAGAACTAGTCCCTTGCGTACCCGTAACGATTTTTGGGTCGTTACAAAAGGAAAGTCATTAAACGTGTTTACACACTATGCTTCAAAAGAAACATTTTCGATCATACGGAAGTACCCAAAGTAAAATATGAGGATACTGTAAGTTCTTTTTTCGTAGCTTTTTGTTTAAGGTAACATGTACTAATCTTTTTTACCTTTATATTGCACGGGTTAAAATCTAATTGCATGACGCTTGTAACTAGAAAAACATGCAAAATAAAATAATAAAAAAGGGTTTTACCAATAATTAAAATTTAGAAGGATTTGAGTGCTCATAATGCATTCAATATTACATAGTGGATTCAAATTATACATTTTTAAAATTTTAAAATGAAAAATAATATGCACCCCTGTGTGCTTCTGTAAGGTATCAATGACCAAAAGCTAAGAGAAAGAAAGAATCTGAGAGAAGAGAAATTGCACAATAGAATGAATATTGATTGATCAATTTCCTGAATTACAAAGGAGGACTAAGTCCTTATATACAAGGGATTAAGGGAGCCAAGTCTCAAATAATAGAATGCTAACTAATTACTTAATTCCAACTAACATAACTAACTTGAGGTTTAGCCTTATCAGCTTTCTAATCCATTGAAGTTGCCCATCCCAACTCTTTTAGTGCTGAAAATAACTTCTTTTTTAAAATATCAAAGGCTCTTCATTAAATCCTTCAATTATTGTTATTTTTAGTCATCTTTCAATATATTTCACTGAATCTATGACTTGCAGCAAGTATATTCTATAGCTACTTTGTTTACGGGGGGAAGTAGCATTCTTTGGTGTGAATGCAAGAATGTTGCCTTCGGTGAAATATTGGCTTGTTTTTCAAGTAAAATTAATTCAACCCCCTTAAGATTTTTTTTAATTGGTAGTGATACCTAAGCCATGTATATAGCTTCGTATTCGAACTTTGTATTTATGCAGCCATTACCATCCTTCTACGTTTCCTTTTCCTTTTTTCTTTTCTTTTCTTTTCCTCTGTGTTTAAAGACAACGACCAAAGTAACTTAATCCGAAACCTTATCTGTTTTGCACTATTGCCCTCAAGCATATTATAATATATCCATGTAAGGTGAGAAAAGTAATAAGGTGTATATATATAGAGAGAGAGAAATATTATATGAATGTTAATGTTTGGTTGGTCTTGATTTGAAGCCCACCTTCTTTTGGAAAAAGAAGAGACGAGTAGTGGAAAGGACACGAGACTTCGAGCTTACTTCAAGCAATGTTATTGGGTTTGCGAAAACGTCAACAGCACAACCTACTGATATATCGTTAAAACTGGGCCTGCACAGTCATATTCAACATATGTTAGCTAATTAATATATATATAAAAGAGAGTAGCAAAGATAACCACTTTTGGTCTCTACTCAATCTATTTAATTATTATTTTAAATTCAAACTTATATTTAAAAATATAAATCCATGATTTTAATTTTTTATTAATATTCACAAGTATTTTAAAAAGTAAATTTACCATATCTATTATTCTAACCACTTTTTTCTATATAACTACTCCACTCAGATACATTACCACTACCTTTTTGTTACACCGTCATCATCTCTGTAATACTCGATAGGTACGCAGTGTTTGTGCTTGTCAAAGTAAACTAGTATCAAATAAAGAATGTAGTGCTAGGTTAAGTTAAATTGCAGCTGAATAGGATGCAAATACGTAGCACTAAATATGATCATCTTTTGGGGCGAAGTAGCAAATAATAATAGCAAATAATAAAGTTCAAATTTGTCATGTGTGCAATACTGTTCAAGTATAATAAAAGTAAAGAGCAGCAAAAGTCATACAGTGGGATTATGATGCATAAATACTTGTTTTTTGCTCACATGTGTAACCTATGCATTAATATGTCATCTTAGACTTCTTTTTATATGCAACTAAATTTTTAACTAAACGATAAGATTATTTATGTATCTAGCTATTATCCTAACTAATTTGTCCGTTGTTTAGTATAGATGATCATTTTTAAGATAATGGTTGTTTAGTCTTTTCGAACCAAAAGATTATGATTAACATTATTATAATTATTCAATATTATTAATATAGAAATATATAGTTGTTTTTTATAGAGTTTCATCTAACATATACAGGCATAATCGTATTAACATTTTATTAAAAGAAATTATATTAATGGATCGTATCACATTCAATACTCATATTATATTTATGCAACATAGTTGTGGGGGGTCTCAGTAAGGTACCAGAGCAAAACCAAACTTCTCTTAAGGTTTTAATGTCAATTTGTATATATATTTGAAAACAAAATTATAATCCATATTTTTATTAATCATCACAAAAGTGGGTAAATTTGATTCTTCATATCAGTTACTTATACGGTACCACCTTCACTGGAAAATTATGTCAGCAAACAAAAGCTTAGAAATGCATCATATACCTACTACTTTTCCTTTTAGTGGCCAAGTTGGCCAAGAGAGATAATATAAACCATTTTTCTTACCAACCGATTTGCAAAATGAAGCTTCAAAAAGGAGGAAGAGAAGGAGCTTCCGCGGAGTGAAAGGGAAAAAAAAAATAACACACAAAAATGAAAGTGGCAAAGACAAACCAAATAGTAGTGCTAGGAAGCACTTGGGGAATCAGAAACACCCTTCATTCTCTTTTTGCCATTCTCACCACTCTTCTAGTTGTCACTTCCATTTATCTAAGACACGATAGAGGGAAAATGTCCCCAGAAATATTAAATGTTTCTGATGACTCTTTATCATCATCATCATCATCAAAATGTGACTTGTTCTCTGGGAAGTGGGTTTTTGATAACCAATCTTATCCACTATACAAAGATAAGCAGTGCAAGTTCATGTCGGATCAATTGGCTTGTGAGAAGTTTGGAAGGAAGGATTTGAGTTACCAGAATTGGAGGTGGAAGCCTCACGGTTGTGACCTACCAAGGTCTCTCTCTATTTCCCATTATTCTTCCCAATTAAGATTTTGAATATTCGTTGTTGTTGTTTAGTTAGTGTTTGGTTTCTATCATGCGACATATATAAAAGATAGAGACAATGGAGTGGTACAAACATCTATCATGTAACCCTCTTCTTTTAACTGTAGAAATTAGTTTAAAAATTGTCTAGAAACATGTCTCCTACGTACGTTTTTCTTTTGTTGGGGATATAGAAATTAACCTAAAAAAATTGTCATGTGAACAACTTTCGGTTTTCTTGTCTCCTTAATTCCCTCTTTAAACATGTTTCTCTCTCTAATGTCTCTTCCTCTGGTCCAAAAACCAAACGCTATCTTATACTTTATACATAGGCGTATGCATGTATGATATGGGGGTCATTAATTAATCAGGTTTGGCCATGGTTTTTGAGGCTTGTGGAATATGTGCTTGTTTCTTCTATGTTGATAAGGTTCAATGCCACAGCGCTGCTTGAAAGGCTAAGGAACAAGAGGATTGTGTTTGTGGGGGATTCACTCAACAGAGGCCAATGGGTTTCCATGGCTTGCCTTATTGACTCTTCCCTGCCCTCAACTCCCAAATCCATGCACATCAGAGCTAACGGTTCCCTACTCGTTTTGAAGGTCAAAGTAAGTTCACTTAATTTCACGCCTCATAAAAGCAATAGGAGTAGAAATGACCTTCCTTTATCATTTTTAATGAGCACGTCATGGTTAGACCACACACATCTATCAATTAATTTTTTCCTTATAACTGAAAAATGCTCAAAACTCTCAAACATGAGAAGAGCAAAATCTGTAACAGCATCATTATAGAGACTAAAATATAAAACAACAATATACACTCAACTCAAAGGATCGCACAAACTACACAAATATCACATAAAACCACATGATTAAAACACACTGCATAATAATGAGCACTTAACCACAAACGCTAGAAAGGTATAAATCTACCATTTCAAACCCTACCAAATAAGAGTCTCCTCTCCTGCACCAGACCATCTCTCTTATTTCTTATCATCTTTCAAACAAGAATTTAAAAGCCCATATTCAAGGTGCATTTGATTATATATTAGACGGCCCTAAGATAATTGTTGAATGAAATAAATTGATGGCAGGGTCAATGATCATTCTCTTTCTTTTGACAATTATAGCATGTGAAAAATTCGTGTTAGGCAGTAATTTTCTATTAATAACTATTTTATGTAGCAAATAGTTTCTTACTTGACACATTGAATGATATCAAGGAATACAATACAACCATTGAGCATTATTGGTCCCCATTGCTAGTAGAATCAAACTCAGATGATCCAGTACACCACAGGGTACCAGAGAGAACTGTCAGAGTGAATGCCATCGAAAAGCATGCTAAATACTGGACTGCTGCAGACTTCATTGTTTTCAACACTTACCTCTGGTGGAGAAGGCCTATGATGAATGTTCTGTAAGTGCCAACTGCCCTAACTGTGTGTCACTTTCTAATTTTATCAACTTTTGCATGTCAACTGTGTCATATTGTATGGAATGATTGCGTGTATAATCCCAAAGCATCATGGTGAATATTTTTCAATTATTTTAAAATGGGCGAACCATGCATCGTTTTACTAAAATGTTATTTATTATGTGGCCTTAAACGTCTAGCAAGAATTTCTCAAAATTCTTAGATTTATTCACTTGAAATGAGAGAAAAAGTTTTTATTATGTATCGCTCGATCATCAATCAAGCAAATTGTCTTTGTCTTTACTTTATCCTGCACGTTTGATGCAATAGCTAATATGTCAAAATGAACGATATAATTAAAATAAAATATTTCTCTTGCGGTCTCAATGGATCTAAGAATTTCTCCGGCTCAACAATCAAATTTGATTATGATTGTGACATTAATTGAATTTGCATGACGAGCTGCAGGTGGGGAACATTTGGAGACCCAAATGGGGTATACAAAGGAGTAGAAATGGTGAGAGTGTATGAGATGGCGTTGAGGACATGGTCAGACTGGTTGGAGGTCCATGTTAATCGTAACAAGACCCGCTTGTTTTTTGTTAGCATGTCACCAACTCATGAAAGGTATAATGTATGGGGGAGAAAATGCATGCTGCAGTACCTAATTAACATTTAAAAGGATGCATGATTGTGCATTGATTTAAAAAGGTAACTACTCTATATATGCACATCATGGAGTTGGGGACCTGTTCATTCTAAACTTTACAGCCAGAATCTTGTCATAGTCTCCAAACTCCAAAGCAGATTCTAACAATAACCAGCTGGATGTTGCTGTTTAGTTATTCGGCTTTGATCACATTAACTTTTGGCCCACCGGCTCTTAGAAATTAAAGAACTCGTTTAAAAGAATGACATTTCTTAACCCATATTGTTCCATTTTCCAATTAAGGGCGTTGGTTGCTTTTGTTTCCATGTGTAGACTAAGAAGCATATATAATTTTAAAGAATTTTTATAACTGCATGTTTTTTTTAGGAAATAATCATTTTCTAAGTGTTATATATCTTATGAAGCTTTTAATTATAAATTATTTTAAACTTAAAATCAATTAGTAAAATATACTCCCCTTTCCTTAAAAGATTATTTTATTACACATCCCTCCTATTTATTTTAAAAATATTCACTTCCTTAAAAGATGAAAATATATTACATATTATTCTATTTTTATTGTTTTATATTTATTATAATATTTTCATTGCCAGCCAAAAAAAAACAAATCAAAACCCACCAAAAAAAAATCATTGACCAAAATACCCTTTATTAATAGTTGTACTACTGAAATCCATTTTACAATAGTATATGGTGATTATTATTTTTAAAATTTAAGACTTTGTGCTTTTTAATTTTTTAAATATTTTAAGTCAATAATATGTATATTTATTAACGTTATAATATGAATTTCAATAAAACATTTTTGTACTAATGGATTAAAATAAAATGTCAAATTTTATTAATTTTAGTATAATTAAACATGGATTAAATAATATTGAAAAACATAGTGTTATTAATATGAACGTATTGATTCTCAAGATTTACAACAAAATAATTTAATAATTTTAAATAATGAATAATCAAGATAAAAATAATAAACTATTAAATGATAGTTAATAAAGTACGTTCTATAATAGTTTAGTAAATTTACATATGCATTTTAATTAATAAAAAAATTATTTAAGCTTATATTTTAAAAATAGAGGAAATGGTTGTTAAATAAAGGTATCTATTCCTCAAGGGAGGAGAGGGTAATTTATTCATAATAATCTAACCCAAACACATACTTATAAAGCTTTTAATTATAATTTATGTGAAACTTAAAATAAATTAATTCAGACATGTAGTTAACCTCCTTAAAATAGGTTTTGAAATTAAAAGATAATTATTTTAAAAAAAAATAATCACTTACCATGAGATGAGTGATTTTTTTTTCTTTATTTGTTTAAATTATTGTTAAAGGCTAGTTGTCCTCTAACAATTTGGTTTGTGTCAATTTATTCTCTACGTTCAACGCGTCAACGGCATGCCTATCACAAAATCACCAATTTGATCACTATCAAGTTGGAGATATTTTTGTGTGGGCATATATCTTAGACACATACACAAAATGCGAAACCCACAATATTATTAAAGATATATTTCTATACATGTGAGACTTACCACTTATTTTTTGTGTGCATCTCATCAAGTACTTCTTCAAGAGAAGTGTTTAAAATCAAGGAACATAATTAACAACAAAATGAATTTGCAGGGCTGAGGAATGGGGAGCTACAAAGGGCGACAATTGCTACAAAGAAACAGACATGATTGCAGAGGAAGGGTACTGGGGAAAAGGATCAGACCCCAAAATGATGCGTGTGGTGGAGAATGCGGTTGAAGACTTGAAAACAAGAGGCTTGAACGTTCAAATACTTAACATCACACAGCTCTCAGAATACAGAAAAGAAGCACACCCATCTATCTACAGGAAGCAGTGGGAACCTCTAACACAAGAACAGGTGGCAGATCCAAATGGTTATGCAGATTGCACACATTGGTGCCTGCCTGGGGTCCCTGATGTGTGGAATGAACTCCTTTATGCATATATTTTCCACCAATGACAAAGAGAAATTCTTGCATGTTCTAGGAATATTATCAACTATTAATTTCTTTTTTTTTTTAATATATTTTTTAAACACTACAAATTAAAATTTAATAGTTGATATTGTTCTTTAAACATTAAATATGCTTTAAGAGCATGCAAGTATTTTTCTAATGACAAACGATTGACCTGGCAAAGCTTGGGAGTAATTTGTGTAAACATGACACTTCCATTCAGCATTCTCAAATTGTTAATCATTTTTCAACAACTGAAATTATAAAGCAAAGGCTTTCCTTTTCTTTTTTTTTTTAACTTGTTTAAGCAGCAGTAGGAACATCTTAAAAATAACCTCATAACATGTGGATCACCTAGAAAAAATATGCAATTCGATTAAAGTTCTTAATAATCGTAATCACATGTTTAAGAGTGTCAAGAAATTCAATTATCTTTACCCAAATAACTAAAACTTTTAAAAGAAATGATTCTCGACATATTATCAAAATCCCTATAGCCAAATAGTCTAGAGTTCGATTCATGTTGCCCTCATTCTTCTCAAAATATGTCAAATTATATCACAAGGTATTATTGTCTGCATGTACATTGTCTACGCTTCACGCCCAATGGGTCCATGCGTGTTAACATGGCAAATATAAAAGTCATTCAATAATTCGATTCAATAGTTTAAGCTTTTGAGAGAAGTAATTCTTGACACCATTTTAAATGGCCAAATAATACACAGTTGATTTTCACTTCTGTTAAAGACTGAAAGTAAAGAATTGGAGTGAAAACGATTAGCAAGTAGCAACGTATCAAAGCATGCATAATATCTCACTTCTATTTTGACTCCTACCAAGAACATTGTAGTAGAACTTATCAAGGCTGTGCGGACACCAAGCAATTAGCAAAGGTTGAATATATAGCCATTAACAAGAATTTCATTTCTCTTTAAAGGAAAGGTAACAAACACAAGTTAAAGCCAATACCAAATTTAACCTGAAGTGATGAGAAAAGCAAACAATTCAACTGGAAAATGTGAAGCACTGCTTTTGTGCTCTTTGTCTGAATCCTCATATAACAGAGCAGTAGCTTGGTCCTTACAGAAAGGATTTTGAGAGAGTGATTTAACGCATCCAAAGTGAACTACTAAGAATAGGAGACATGATTTTTGTGGCACAGAAAGAACACGAAAGCAGAGTCATTTCATGTTCAGATCAATTCCCACTAGAATCAAGCAATTTGAAATCTCCAACATGCTCTATACAAAGGAAAGTATGAGCTTTTCAATCATGTCCATGCAATCGGAAACATAGCTCCAAATGAATTCTTGTAAGCAACGGACCTCAGAACATATAATATGATTCATTTTGGTGATGTTCTCTTGTAATCTCTCTGATTCTCCAACAAAAGTGAACTATGGTGCTACCAATTATTCTGGAATTTCCCCTTCCTCCAATTCCTCTGGCCCAGGAAATGCTCCACTTGTACCAATCAAATCTATCTCACTTTCTGTTTTCTTGGGAAATGCGTCATCAAAATTAAGGAAGTAATCCGGAGTCATTTCAGCCATAAGATCAGTATAGACGTCCATCATAAAATCTTGATCAAAGTCAAATGCCATGTCTCCAGGCAATTTTAGTTCCTTGCTGTTTGGCAAAGGATGTGAAAGATTACCCACAGTGTCTCCTTCAAACAGAGGTTTATCCGATGAATCATTTGGTGCTTTCTCAGAACTCATATTTTGGGTAAGCACTTGATGTGATGAACTTGGTTCTGCATGCTTCATGTGATCAAAAACCTGAGCATCTGCAGAGCTGTCATCATCTTCTATCTCCTCCTCCCTAAATGATACACCTTCCGGGCTTTGGTTGCCTTCACTGTCTTTCTGAAGTGGTTTCTTATGTATAGTGTGATTGACCTCCTTAATAACTTCAAAATCAATTCTGTGCGATGGCAAGAAAACAAAAACAATAGGAAACTCCAAAATGACTACATTTGCTAATTGCTGTCTGATTGGTGCTTTCATATCCAGCTCTTTGAAAGGTGACCTAGGACCCTGCATAAACATGATAAAATTATGATAATTGGCTTAGTATCCTGGATTTCAAGTTTCAACCATTAGAAAAGGAAAAGAAAGCCACCTTTGGATATTTCCGAATGAAAAGCTTGAGACAATCCAGTTGGTCTTCACAAAATTGTCTTAACTGGTGATTCCAAGGACCAGGTTTGAGGTGCTTCTCCAGAATGGAGCAGAAGTTTGTATTTTCATCGACTCTAGAAGACGTGACCATAATATAATATCAGAATTGCATTCTCTAGAGTCTAGACTCTCTAAGCATGTGATAAGAATTTAAAGAGTTGTTTCTTCTACCAGGAAGAAACAATGTAAAGTGCAGTATCTAATTCCAAACCAAAGATATCAGCTATGTGGCTCACCCATGGTCAAGTAAAACAACATCCGTTGAATGAAATCGCCATTCAATTGTCCAAGATATCAACTTCTTCCTGAAAGTGTTTTACGAACATATTTGTAATTCACTTAAAAGCAAAAGTCTCCAACTTATCAATTTTAAAAGGAAACATTCTTATAATCTATATTTCCCTCTAGCGTCGATGTGTCAAGAAGAAACTACAGCTTGATAACTCCAAGGTACGCACACTTGAATATTATGAATCATATATGCACCAAAGGTTCAAAAGTAGTTAAGTAGAAAATTGAAGAAATTGCTTATATGCACCATCCTCCTAATTTATCATGAAAATGGAAAATACCTCTGGTCATATCGAGACTGATTCTTCTGTCGTTTTGACATTCCACTCGGAAGAAGCAGTAGTTTGGTTCTCCGGCTTGCAGATGCATTTCGTAAGCTTTTAAGGTGATAAGGCAACTTAAAATATGCATACATGCCCAATTTGGTTCTCATTCTCTGCGAAGATTCAGCTACCCTCTTCACCTCCTCCAGCAAATTATAGTCTAGATGGAGGAAACAAAAATGTATACAGGAATTACAGAAATCAATAAGCCCTTTTGATGGATAAAAAGGTTATCAATAAGCAAAAATGTCCTGCCAGAGCAATCAACTAGTTAAATTAGGGTCTTAAGAAAGGCAAATTCAAGAGCAAATTACCAGATAGTAGGAGATTGTCATCAAACTGAGAAATAGGAACAAACTGAGTCTGGTTCCTCTTGCCAGTACATCCAGTACGCTCCTTGTGAGCTTTTACACAGGGAAGACCGCACGACTGTACAGAGCAACCTGGACACTTGTATTTTGACGGGTTAGATTTGCATTCATCACACAGTGTTGGCGCTTCAGGGTTGCTTCTAATTGAGACACGTTCTACTTGTTCTCCCATTTTGTGATAGAGAAGCAGATAATTTTATGCTTACAAGCAAATATTGCAGGTGCACTAGGCGGAAGAAAACCTGCCTTTAGAAATATCTATACCTTTCAAGCACCAAAGACCGAAATGCTGCACAAGAAACCAAAAAAGTCATCATATGATGAACCTTCAAACATTAAGAAAATTGGGGGGATTGAAATACAGTTACATACCCTGTAATCCATTAACGAGACGCTGAAACAAACAAACCCCTTTGCCATAGACGCGTCTTACCCATGGCAGCAACACAAGTACTAATTAGGTTAAGCTAATATACCAAAGTATTAAGCGAGGATGACAAGGAAACAAAGAAACCAAACCAAGAGTAAATCCTATTCAGCAAACACAACGTCTCAAAAAGGTTAAGCTGGAACTTAGAAAATAAAATAAATAAATAAGTAAATAACAGCTAAAGCCGTAATTTTTTTTAACATGGATATTCTGGAAAGTTTCTGAGCATAGGCGAACTTCAATTCACGGTGCCAATTAAGAAATGGGAAAGGAAGATTTCACAGATTCAACACTAACAATAAAGTGAAGCCACAAAGAACACAGTAACAAAGATACAGTAACAAAATAGAGAGATACGAGAGGCATGGAAAATGAACTCACTGGGACTTGCATGCGGCGATGGCACACAGAGAGAGAGAGCCAAGTCGGCAAGCATCCAAGTTGAGAGGCATAAAGTAACTCTTCTAAGAGTTAAATTTCGTAACTCTGTCTCCTTCTTCAAATCCCCTTCTTTTTAGTACTCCGCACCATAATATATCACACCACATGAAACCACTTCTTCTAATTCCTCACTTCAGGTCTTCACTCTAATACCATAACAAAATTCTCTAGCTATGATATAAAAAAGCCCATATTAGTAGTTTCCAGCCGGTAAAATAGCACTCCTATTAATTGCTTCCTTATGTTTTCAGTCAGAGACTTAAGCACAACAAGATGATCACTGTTCATTGAAGATTGTTGCTTATTAGTTTTTGATGTTTATGTTCAGGTGAACTATCATAAACTCTATCAAAATTACTAGCTATCCTTGTGAACTAACCAATTATATTACCCTGTAAAACCTCATACCAATAGAATCATCATAAACACCAACAGAACCTGAGTTAAGTTTAATTTGAAATATGTATAGAAGAAAAGTTTAAATGTGATCTTTAGTCAGTGTAAACTTCCATATGATATCAGTAAAACATGAAGGCTCAAACTAAAATTCCTGCATTTAGTTTGGCATTCTAACTAAGAAATATCACTACAAATGTATGCACCCAACTTCTGTTAATTACTTCATTTCTTCTGCTCCAAAAATCACATTCACTTAGTTATCTCTACACACTCATCCAATTTTATCACATCATTAACAAGTATAAATTTAATCAAATCGGTATTGTTTGTGACAAATGCCAATACTAACTAGTGCAGAGATGTTTTAACCAAAGCACGCACCCTATGCACTAAGTTGCTAAAATAGTGTTGAGAAAAAAATTGGTCTCACGCTCTAAAAGAGGGGGAAATCCGTGGATACCTTGAAATTGGGAGAGTTAGTGGAAGTGGAAGAAGAGGGAGAAGCAGGGAAAACGAAGGAAGTGAATAAAGGCCATCACTTTCTTACCAGTGACTCCCAAATGCAATCTGAGAAGCACGATTCCCTCCAGAACCTGCAACTACAGCTCAAGGCACACAAATCCTGCACCTTTTTTTTTTTTTGCACCGAACCCCACAAAAAAAAATGAATCAAGCAAGATCGAAAGCTTTGAATGGCAGAATGGAGCGAAACGCGAGCTCGCCGACACGGAGGGATGGCAGCGTGAAGCGACGGCGTGACGCGACGGAGATGGTCGAGGTGCGTTCAGCGACGGTGGCGCACGCTTGTGAGTTGTGAGCGACACAGATGGTGCAGAATCGGCAATTTTTGTTGGGAAGTTCAAAATGAGAGATGGAATGTGAGTTGTTGTGTATTTGGGCTAGCCCTAGGGTACCCGACCCAAGCCCAATATGAACAGTTTTTGGAGAGCTGGGGGCTTTAAAAGCCCAATGACAAATATGGAGTAAGGTTTGGGCTGACAATTATACGGGCCTAAACTAATGGGCCTTACGCTGTCCTCTAAATTGAGCTTTTTTGACATGGGAAGAGAGGGAGGAGCAAAGTGAAAAAATGATAAGATTTTTCATGTTAGACACAAATATCTTAAATAAGCGAAGTCTTTTAAAATGATAGAATTTAATTTAAAATATTTATGTCCTTTTTCTTTATAACATGGTTAAATATAACAAATTTTAACATGAGATGAATCATGGTTAAACATAACAAATTTTAGCATGAGATGAATCATTTCTAATGAAAAGAGGCATAGAAACTTGACACGCTCCGTTTTGTTTAGGGAATTAGTTTCAAACATCTCATAGCTTTTTTTCTTAAATATTTGTGTATCAAAAGAACCTTATTTTTGGAAGCAAAACTCATTTAATTATATATTGTTGTATGATCCAATAATATTGTGAAAAAAAATATATTAATGTCCATTTGATTTACAGAAAACAAATTTATTTTAATGATTAACAATTTTACAAATTTATTTTAATTGCATCTAGATTAGGAGAGCTTAAAAATCTTACTCTCCCAAAAGCTCCAGACCTCAGGCGAAGCACAATTAGGGTCATGATTCCCAAAATAGCCTTCTAAAAAGTAGGGTTGATGGCTGCCCAAAAAAAAAGAAACCTTGAACATAAACCCTAAATATAAAAGGCGATCATCCCTTCCCTACAACCCTACCACAAGGTATGATTCATCCATCATTTTCATAGGCATACTTTTCCTAACATTTCTCCTTTGTCTTTTAGACATTTCCCTAACTTGACATTAAGAGTATTTCTGCAGGTACCCTCACCATTGCTTGCCTCTGCAATATCGTTGGAGCATAATAAGACCACACCCACTTATAAGAATAGTCATTCACCAAGAAAAAGGTTAATAAGAAAGTAATTCAGCAAAAAAAAAAACTAATAAGAAAGTAAGATCAATGATACAAAGATGAAGATATTATGTTAGATGAGCAAATATACTAGACAAAGTATTACAAATTAATTTATTAAAAAAAAGCTAATGTAATACTTTTAGAGAGAAATATGATAAAAAGTGATTTGAATATGTGCATGTAAAAATCTTAATAAAAGGTAGCCCAATAATTAAAATAAGAGAGATTAAGAAAAATTATAAATAAAATTATTAGGTGAGTTTTTAGCTACCCACGGGCATTTACCCCATCCCCCTAATCCAGTAAAGATGTGTTGTAAGTCATACGCCGTGCACCACCCTTCAGGTTTCCACTGTGCACTGCCTTTTAGGTTTCATGACTTTCGTCGGGCGTCATCCTCCTCCTTGCTCCCTACAACTTGTGTCGTTTCTCGTCGTCCTTCCCGCGCAATCCAATTCACCGCAATTGGGGGTAACCACCGTGGCTCTGGCTCTACTTTGTATGGGTTTGGAATACTCTGATGTTGTCTTGGTATGTTATGTAACTGTGGTACAACGAGGGACATCATCTTGAGAGGAAATATTAGGTGTAGAAGTTTTCCACTCAACTTTCATGAATATCCACCTTTCGTGATTTCTCACTCCCACTGAATTGGCCATTCTCTATGAACCAAGCATTACCAGACTCAACTATTCTTGTACTATGGTTAGGACAATAAAATATGTACCCTTTGAACTTTTCAGGATAACCGATAAAGTATCCACTAATAGTTCTTGCATCAAGTTTCTTTTCATGTGGATTGTATACATTTACTTCTGCAAGGCAATGCCAAATATGAAGGTGTCTTAAACTAGGTTTCCTTCCTGTCCGTAGTTCATAAGGAGTCTTAGGAACTACTTTATTAGGAACCCTGTTAAGCAAATATGCAGTAGACACTTTGTTACCTCTTTCATATAAATCGTGGGGTTCATTGAAGTAACATGGTGGACTCCATGATGTGTGCAAGAATGGTAACAAAGTATCTACAGATTCTACACATCTTGATATGTTCAAATAACACAACTCTTTCTATGCATAGGGTAGTTATATGTAGAAATTTTGTAAGATTCATGGGGAAGGAGGTGAACAAAAATGGTGACACACTTCAAAGTAAGATTAAGATGTATAGTATTCGTAAATTACTCAAAAATATTTTGATATCTGCATTTTGTGTTTATTTATAATAGACTTAAGAAAAATTTTGTTTTAGTTGTTTTGAAATCTAAAATTTAACTTAGAAAATGTTATTTTAGATATTTGTTAAAATTTGAATTAGAAAATATAGGATTAGTGGAGGTAGGATGTTAAAATTTGAATTAGAAAAAAAATGAAGTGAATTAATTGTTGTGTAATTTATGGAAAAAGTTTGGGTGAAAAACTTTTATCCAAAATAATGGTGAAAATAATTAAAAAATTCAATATTATTGTTGTGTTGTGAAGTCACATTTTTTATTAAAAAGTAAATTTTTAAAAGTAACTTTTAAAAAGTTTATTCTTAAATTAATATATATATATAATAAACATTTAAAATTAAAATTAATATTCAATTTCAAATATCTATTGTCAAGTATTGAATGATAATTGTATTCAATTTCAAATATCTATTGTCAAGTATTGAGTGATAATTGTTAAGTATAACTATTGTGAATAACGGGTAAAAGTAGTTTTATTTTACTTTTCTAAAAATATTTATATGAATATTGGACACCAATTGAATAGTTAAAATTGATAATCTTGTTTATGTATATACTTTTATACGTGTATCTACACTTACTTACTATGTACGAAGAGAATACTAAAAGTAATTAATTTTTGGTTTCTCTTAGCTCCATTTAATTATTTTTCAAATCCACTAACTGTTTTTATGTCCATCATATGTGTATCAACCCACATATGTGTGTTTTCAATACATACATACATACATACATACATACATATATATATATATATATATGAGTCCTGCTACACGTACACCAAAAAATATACACCATACATTCACTCTATACTTATATACATAAGGTTTGTGTTTTAATGTCTGTAATGCTTGTACACTTAATTAAGTATAATTGAGAATATCATCTATAAGTTTGTAATGTTTGTGCGAATAAAGTTTGTACATTATTAATGGTGTATGTATGAGTGTAATAAAATTGGGTGTACATGTAGCATTTTTGTGTGTATATATATATGCATTTTGTCCACTCAACCCACTGACTTAATTATATTAATACTAAAAAAATATGTGTATCATAATTAAATATAATTAGTTCAATATATATATATATATATATGCATTTTGTCCACTCAACTCACCGACTTAATTATATTAATACTAAAAAAATATGTGTATCATAATTAAATATAATTAGTTCAATACTTGATAGGCCCCCTAGTGTGTGTATATATATTATAAAGAAAGTAGAAAAAAAATGTTGTTCGGTCTCTAATTTATTTTTCTATAATTGCCCTTGATTTTATTTTTAACACATTCATATATTAAGGACATAAGTATACATTTCATTATCGACTATCTATTGCCCACCATCCACTATCATTATCCACTATACAAATCACTCACTCACGTTCACTTTCTCTCACTTTTCACAACCACTTTAATTAATCACACTCTCTTTCATGTTCTCTACTTGACAAGCACGAAGTGCCTATAAAGGCACACTAGTATGTAATAAATGAAATATAGATAACTAAATAAATGAATTTATATTGTTTTTGGTATAAAAAAAAGAATGAATTTCAAGAAGAACACTACTTTTCTTAAAAAAAAAAAAACTTTGACAAACCACAGTGTAATCAACTTAAGTAATGATTCTATATTTTGTTTATTTCTATATATTCACCATGTTTAAGTTGCAATTTTTTTTATGAGAATTAAGTTGCAATTTTTTTATACACACTAGTGCACCTTGACAGGCACGAAGTAGGGAACATAGAAGAAATAATGTGTGAATAGAATGATTGTGAATAGTTGGAAAAAGTGAGTGTGAGTGGATGGTTGTGAATAGTAGACGGTGATATAGTGATAGTAGGTGGGGAGTACTGAGTAGTGGATGATGACATGTGCATTTGTGTCTTTAATATGCGAATGTGTAAAAAAAATAAATTAACGGCACTTATGCAAAAATGAATTAGATACCAAAAAATAGTTTTTTCTCTACTCGAATTATATATAATAATAAATAATAGTATCTATAACTAATTTTGGTCTCTTTAAATTGTGTTTAATTTTTTTTTTCAAGTTCAGTTATAGTTTTTAATATTATTGATTTAATTTTGAAGTCCACCTTGTTAACTTATTTTCACATACATTCAGTTACAACCTATGTAACTTATTATTAATAATTAAAGTTGTGGTCGCGTCTAGGGGGAAAGCTAGTTATTGTACGGAGGTTTGGGAGTTTATTTTATTTATTTATTTATTTTCTTTTTTTTTGTGATTTTTTTTGGATGCCTAGAGTGAGAGTAAGAAAAAAAAAATGTTTTTTTGTCTCTAATTTTCTTTCTATATTTGTTCATTATTTTATTTTTTATACTCATGAATCATTATTAGTAAAAAACAATATTAATGTACATTCCATTATCTATTACCTACTACTCACTATCACTCATTATCCACTGCCCACTCTCCATTATCCACCATTTCTTAACTCACCTCTAACAAAAAAAGGACACAATTTTAAAATTGTTCCTACCCTATTAGTATATATAATATTAGATTATTAATAGGAGTGTTGACGTAGTGGTAAAGGCACACTGCGGCCTTTAAAAGAGAACCACAGTTCGATTCATGAAAAAAAAAAACACTAGTTATGTGGAGTAAATTGACTACATCCAAAAAGACTAGTTTTTTTCCTTAATAAAATGGATAGAGGGATACTTTGGTACTATAAAAAAATAATATTTTATTAATTTGTTCAATTGATTAATATATATATTAGTATATTGTAAGATTTTAAGTTTCCGTTTTTAATAGTCAACTAGTGCATTGCTCGTGCAAGCTGAAATGAAAAAAAGATTTGAATAATTATTTATATGAACAAAGATTCTCAATCATTTCTTTTTCATTTCTTTGAGGCGATGCGAATTAGATTGCTGCCCTTTACAGTTACAATTACTTCCCTCAAGTCAGTTTGAACATAAGGACAGGAAAAACAAAAGGGAAATCGAGTGTTGAAGAATCATATGGAACTATGAACACATGGTTATAGACCAAAATATATATATATATGTGTGTGTGTATATATATCCATACACAATTACTCAACACAATTTATGTCAACGTCCAACTATTTTATTTTTGTAAGCGACTTTTGTGTATTTTGAGGAACATAGGGTCTAGATAGTGTCTTGGTGTTACAATCTACACTGAATGTGCAGCTGCTACGTTTTGGGCAATTTTCTTATCCTTGGTAAGGGTGCCTTGTCTTCTCCGGCGTCTCCTAACCTTGAGGGACAGAAGGCAAGAAACCTCGTGCACGTGCAATATTGAAGCACCCTGTGGGAAATTCCAAATGTAATAAGCTCAAAATGAATTTGGGTACAACCGAACAAGTTACAGATTCAGTGTTGACAATTATGATGTTACATGTTTTTTTTGGAAGCTAAACCAATGTCTGTTGGAAGCAACTAAATCAAAGTTAAGACAAGGGCGTATCTCAACCTACTAGCACCTTCAAATGACTTTCTGCTGGGCATAAATGATGGGTCCATTCCCTTGCTTCTTTGAAATCTACTTATCTGATTAAAGATGTAAAAATAAATGTTATGCATATTCTTTATTACAAGATTATGTTTTTAAGACGCAGAACATTTATCCTTCATCATGTCATTGTCATTAAACCTCAGCTCACCTCATCCTGCAAATTTTCAAGATTGTCCCCATAACCCTTTGGTTTGCGGTGTTTGTAAGCCACAATGAATTTCAAGAGTTCAGATTTTAGGACTTGAATATCTCTCTGTAGGTCTGAAACTCTTGGTTTTTGTTGAGATGAACTTTGAGCATTGCAATTGGATAAGTCATCAACTGAACTAGATCAATCACCATCTCCGAATAAGCTAGATGAAACAGTTTGTTGCCCTGAATGTGTGCTCTGGTCACAAACTTCCAAAGAATATTGTGATGCTTTCTTGTTCTCCACATAGTCTCTTATCGCACACAAGTTTCATGGAAAATATTCATAAATGATATGAAATATTATTGTTCAAAGAACTAATAACTATTGTGAAATTCAAACAGTTAGTGTGTTGATATTTATATATTTAATTTGTCGTGAAAAACATGTGGATTGATATACCTTCAAAAGATTGTATTTAAGACACACAAGTAAAACAAAGAAATATTCAGAAAAAGGGACATGGATAGAAGAATGTATCTTGCTTCCACTTATCTAAGCCAAACATAGTAAGGAGTTGTCTATTTTAAACAACTAATTAGCTCCTTTCTAGTTTCTAAAAAAAGGTTATCCAAGGTGGATTACAATGAGCAGGAGGGTGTTAAACTCTGGGAAAATAAACAAGGTAAATATTAAAAATAATATGAAATTGATAAAGATGAACCAACTCAAATTAATAGTTAGACTCAGACCTCTTCCATGATAGCTTCAGAAAGGGAAGTATCTTTGTGCATTTTTTATGATAAACCTTAGTTGGAAACTTATCACCAATGATTTCCCATGCTTGCAATTTCTACTCTAAATAACTTTCACTTGTTTTTGTTTTTGTAGAAGAGACATTTCATTTTTCTTAGCATCAAGTTCTTCTAGACAATTCTTCAAGATTGCCTCTAGTTCCTTTGACATTCTACTACTTTCTGCTTGGTTTTGATTTAAATTAAGGCACATGCTGCTGACAATTAAAAAAAAAAAAAGTATCATTTTCGCAGAAAAGAAGAATTACCTCATATGCAACACTCGTCTCCTTGAATTTCTACTTTGCCCCAGGGCTTTTTTTCATATCTAGATGATACTAATCCCAAAATAAAAACAAAACATTATGTTGTATATTACAAGAACTGAGAGAATAAAGGTGCAACATGCATCTAGGATTCAATTGCAGCTATTCACAATGAATGTGAAAAATATTCATGAAGTATATCAAGATTTTTAAAATTAATGTATATGTGACAAAAGACTTACCTCAAATCAGCATTTTCACAATAAACAATTTTTCTTAGTTGTGCATCAAGTTATTTGTAAATAGTATATGCCTTAGACCAATTTTGCATTGTTGATTTTGATATACATTAGCTTACTGTTTTTTCTTGTTAAAATATTGATTGACTAGTTTATATTTTTGTTAGTTAAGAAATATTGTTTTGGTGTGGTTGGTCTTCATTTTGGTCAATATCTATCTATATTCTATATATATTATATACTTAAAGATGAGAATTCTCAGGTGGGACCCAAGGCCTTCTGTGACACGTGTCAACATGTGGTCAATTTTTTTCCCACTCAAACGGTCCTCACCTGGCCCTCAAGTGCGGCTGCCCACTCATCATCCTCAACTTGCATTCCATTTTGATTTGGCTTCTGAAGGAAGCTCCCCTCCCCCCCCCACAGAACCTTGCAGTCTCTCTCTCAGTCTCTCAAGTCTCTCTCTCTCTCAAGACTCTCTCTGAGTCTCTCAAGACTCTCTCAACAAGCATTTTTTTTCTCTCTCTCAGTCTCTCAAGTCTCTCACCCTCTCAGACTTTTGCTTCGGCCTTCCCCTGTGTCAAGCCTCAAGTTGTGTTTCTGCAAGTTGAAGATGGAGGCTTCTTCTTCTCCTTCCTTCCACATTGCAACCGTCCCCCCCCACGATCAACCCACTCCAATGGGTTCCCAAGTAATCATTTTTCTTATTATTTCTCCCAAACTACGTCGCTTTATATTTTAGTTTTGCTCAACACTCACTTTCGATGAGGGTTTGAAGTTCTTTCTTTGCAATTTGTATGCATAATAATGGGAACACTGTTTGGTTTCATGCCACTCAGCTTCTATGGTTCTGAATCAGCGCCATTCATGCACATTGTTATATTTGTATTGCATTAGGGTTTGAACTTTGAATTTTGTATTTTTATTTATTTTTTATTTATATGTTTTTTGTCATTGCAAATTGTTGAGCCGCCAATGGATACCCCTCACCCTTCTGAATCTGCCTCCTCATCCTTTCCATGGCTTTGGGTCATTCAAGCTGCGGCTGGCTGCAAGGAAATCCACATTTCTATACAGGGTATGCAGAAACTAACTATGCTACACAAGGTATTTGATTTTGTTTAGGTTTTTTTGAGATTATTAATTGTGAATACTTTAGGGTTGGAAAGCAATTTTGAAGGAGCTCCAGCAAAATGGTTGGTAGAGTTGACGTAGTTATTTTGGAGTTATTCAAGAAGAATGGTGAAACATTGATTTTGAACTACTGTTTGGGTATGTGTCTCTTCTTTGTTTGACGTTTGGTTGATTTTATTTTCAGAATAATTTCGTTTTGTGTTTTATATCTCTTCCATGTCAAGTACAAGTAGATGATGAAAATATATTTGTTGCTTAATCTGTGTGAACATTATAGGTGATGGTTGTAACATCCCGATTTTTTTCCTCATAAAGATTTCGCGTAAATCCCCAATTTTGCCTAATTAAAGGGACAATCAGAATGATTATTTGGACTGAGAAAATTATTCAGAAAATTAATTTCTTCCAAACGCCAGTCCAATGATGGTTTCTTGATCTAGCAGAGTGCCGTGAGGTCCATGCCAAATTTTGTCCAAAAACAGAATCCCGATAGGCACCTAAGGTATCTATGAAAATTACCCTCCAGGTAATCTAGTCACGAATACCTTAACCTGTGATACTACTATGACCAGAAAAATTTGTAGATCGCAAATATATGTCTGAAACATTTTTGGGACATCGATTCATGAACAAATCACGACTAAACGCGATCAAAATCGACCATGAGACCCTTGTTCATAATTGTCACCACGGGTGCATCTCCTCTGGGACAAGAAACAAA
>QANU01087415.1:0-11585 GCA_003254905.1 Nissolia schottii
GTATAAAACTGTGGTGTATGTACGGGTGTATGCTTTTTGGGTGTACACGGAGCATTTTACTTTCAATTAATAATAATAATGATAACAACAACAACAAACACAGGTATGTTGCAGTTTTAATTATATCTAATAATGCTATTTTAACAATAAAAAAAAGTGACCAAGTATGAAAAATGACACTTTTATATAAAAAAAAAATGTGTAAACATTTTGTCACTTATCTCACAACATATCATAAAATTTACGTATTCTAATAACACTCATAATATATCATGAAATAATGATAAAATGTCCATAGCTCTGTGTATACATAGCACAATTGATCCAAGTATAGTCACGGTATGTATGTATTGCACATAAAGAGCAGAGAATAGTAGCCAAAAGTGGGTCTCTTTGTAACCAAAACTAGTTATTCACGTGCCCGCGAGATAATTACTTCTCTTTCTTAAATTTGTTTATTTTTAATGAATTTTATAAGGATTTTTATTAAATTTTTCATTATTTTATAATTTAATGTTGTGTATTGATGAAATAATGATAAAATTGATTTGTTTAGTTTTAAAAATTATTAAAAATGAATAAATTTAGTAAAAAATGATAAATATATCATAAGATATGCCAGAAAATTACAAATCTTACAAGTTGTTATTTCAATGATTTAATTAAAAAGAAATTGTCAACATCATATAAAATATGAAATAATAATATAAATTTAATTTTAAAAATCATTAAAAATAAATAAATAAATTTAGTAGGAAGAGGTGGGGTAATTATCCGCAGTGATGTGAGAAACCATCCGACAACGATTCATTTTCATTCAAAATTAAACCATTCCCTCACCACTCAGCCCACCTGGCCTGCCTTTCCCTCTCTCTTTTGCCGCAACTAAGTTCCTCTCTCAAGCACTCAACCATTCTGATCCGATGCTGAGAGGGACACCTTATGGCTGCGCATAAAATCCTTCATTTCTTGCCTCTTGCCCCCAACCACCACTCCTATGTTTGCTACATGTAATTAATTTGCATTACTTACTTCATTTTTGCTCTTCTCCTTCTTTTTCTACACGGATTTAGATTTTTAAAGTAGGCAAAGTGAAAAATCTTATCGTTAGATTTTTAAAGTGAAGATGAATCTTACTTTCACTTTATTCATTCAATTTAACGGTGAAATCTCTTGTTTTGCTTTCTCTCGTGTTTAGTTGGATGTTGTATATATCTCCCTTGTTTGTATGCGTTTGGATCAGCTATTAAGACAATAAAATTATTTCATTAAGCTTAGATTGAGACTTAATTACCACTACTTACCCTAATCTCTAATCTATTACTCTATGGCCTCCACCCCTACCGATTATTTATCTCATCTGGGATGCTTCATCATGTTGTTTGCATCCCAAATTCACAAGAAGCGCCTACAGGATGGGTTGGGTCACATCGTGCCGGAGAGGAAAGCGCTGCACCAGGTTTGACGAAGCAAATACGTACATCGAGGAAATCATGCTAGTATTGGCAACAGTGTAAAAATCAATTCATAATAATTATAAATTGTCAAGTTATAAAAATTTGTATAATTTCAAGACTCAAATATCGCTTAAGACACTTATATATATCAATAAAAAATAAGTACGGATATTATTTTTAAATAACATATTTTGGATAACATGTAACACATATGCTTTTGTGTTTTGTTATTATAAGATCCCAAATGCTTCTTTTTAAAAACTTGGCTTCGACGACCTTCATTAGGGTTTCCCATAGGGTATTTGGTAAAAAATCAAATGGAAAAGAAGTATAATTTTGATAGTTGTATAATATATTTAATGCTTTGAAAATTTGAAAAAACATATTTTTTTTAGTCAAAACTTTCTACTAATTTTAATTCCTCAACCAATGTTCGAATAGTATGTGTTAGTAAAATCATTAATTATTATTATTGTTGGATTGAACTTGATCACGAACAAAATGAAAATCAATTTTTATATGTTTGGTCGTTCATGGAACACCGAATTTGTTGCAATACGAATAACTTAACAATTGCATGAGGACAGGCCATGAGTGTTCAATCTGCAGATCAGTGAGCAGAAACAACAACCACTGAGCTTCACATGATGCTAGAGTCAATGCCCTGTACTCCTCTTATGCCATTCAATGTGACATCATGGTAGTTGGTTCCATCTCTATTTGGCAACTGTTGAAGCTTAATCGAAATATTAACTTTCTTGAAACTTTGTTCATGGGTAATAGTAGACATAAGAACGACATAGTCCCTATGAGTTGGAATTAGGTCACCACCACTCCAACCAATCACATCTATGCAATCCTCAACCAAATTCTCCGCTATAAAGATCTGGAAATTTATGTCGCCGTAGTGTAGGACCTTTGGTTCAAATTCACAGAAATGTAACCGCTCACCATGTAGTAAAACAGTGAGTCTACTACGAACTTCCAGGTGTCGTAGTTTGTTGTCTCATATCCCGTAGCTTCGGGCACATAAGTGAACCCCGTCCGGAACAGTGTAGTTTGGAACTGTACTGTTTTTGAAATTTAGGTGAACTGCAAAGCCAGCTAATAGGCTACGTGGATGCTGCTTCTCAATGTAACGGTCATCGGCCTCCCAATCCCGGTACATACCTGTATCTTCGCTAAGCAAAATCTCACTTTGACCATAGTGAGAGAGAGAGAGAGAGAAGGACTCTTGGCTTTTGTTGAAGATCGTGAAGAGTTCCCTGAAGTTGCATTTAATATAGGGAAAATTCATGGGCATGTTATTACATACTTAATGACTCATGTTTATATGTTTAGGGTATCTTATAAATCAATTTTTTCAATTTAATAAATTATATTAAATATTTTTTTAAAAAAATAATAATAAGTGTCATTCATAAAAATAAATAAGTTAATTTATAGATGGTTATTTGTCTTTTAATTATTTTTTACAAAATATTACCACATCTGTGTAATACTATCATTTTTTTTTATATGTTTAGTGTTTAAATATTTGTTTGCTCAATAAATTGTAGTGTGTGTATATATATATCTATATGATTGAAATGAGTTGTTAAGTGCGAGAGTACTGTTTATGGACACATTTTAACTATTAAATCTTATATAAATAATCAAAATTATAACATAAAATTCTGACTTTCTAATTGAGGACGTGACATTTAAATAACTTTTAATTTTGATAATTTATGTATAGTTATGTATGATCATGATATGCTCTTATTCTCCCAATTAATCAATATTCTTGTCACTCTCATTGAACCTCACATAAATTGTCATGATGAAATATAAAATCATGTGATTTTTTAAGTGATCATGTAATATTTAAATAACTTTTAATTTTATTCATTTATATATTTATATGATCAATATTTGTTCATTCCACTCTCATCTTATTCCTTCTTGATATATCCCTTTCCCAAGATTTCCTTTATACAAACGAGATTTTTATAGAAAAAATTATTGAGATTTGGATCATCTAAAGTGAAATTTCTCACTTTAGAGAGTAAAGTGAGAGATCTCATTTTAGAGGACTCTTACTTCAGTTATTGTGCTCTCAATAAGTTAGCTTTGACTTAATCAACTTTTTTTTTTTCCTAACATAACTCAATTTATGACAAAGAAGGTGAACTTGAGTATATTCGGATGAAGAGGATAAACTCACATAATTTAAAATAAAATTCATAAGCTCACTAATTTAATCATAATTTAGTTTTTTAAACTTCAAAACACAATTTTACAACAACAAAAAATTAATTAATTAGAGCTTTTAAAATAGAAGATAATGACATCTTGAATTATGTTATATTAATTTATAACATTTTAAAGTATGTTAGGTTACTTTTTATGTGGTTTTAATTTGTTTTCATACTTTATGACTTATGTTTGCTTCATTATAATGTTAAAGTGAAATTTTGATCTATATTTATTTTACTATAATTTTTTTTCCATATTAAGTTAAGTCTTACAAATTTACAATTTGAATTTTAGTCATGCTACCCGTACACCAAAAAATATACATCATACATACACCCTATACTTATATACATAAAGTTTTTGTTTTAATGCTTGTAATGTTTGTGCACTGAATTAAGTATAATTGAGAATATCATCTATAAGTTTGTAATGGTTGTGCACTCATGAGAATAAAGTTTGTGCATTATTAATGTGTATGTATGAATGTATAAAATTAGGTGTACATGTAACATTTTTGTTTGAATTTATATACTTTTTATGAATTTAGCTAAACTCACGAGTTTAACAATATTAAATATTTTTACCTATATTTGTTCCAAAATAGGTCATGATGTTGTTTTACACAGTATTGTTGCAATTTGTACGCTAATTTTAGTCTGTTTTATTTTCTTCTTGTGTGTTTGGGTACGACAAATTGTTAGAACCAAGCACAAGCACAAGGGCAAGATGAAGAGGCTCTACCATGACGAGACGATGAATTCAAGCAAATCATTAACGTCGGCTTCATCAGATCCATGTCGTTACTTTTTACTTAGAGCAATCACGATTAACTTTGACGACATCTTCGTCATCAGGATCTTCAAAAAAGTGTGCCACGGTTTACGACAAAGACATACGACACGTCGTCTACAATTTCATGGCCCATGGGACCCTTCATGACCATTTCTACGGATCTTCCAATTCCCCTCTCCTATGGAAGCAACGGCTCGAGATTCGAATTGGCGCGGGGCGTGGTTTGGAATATGTTCAGTGTGGGCTCAACTTTAAAGATCATTCACCCTGATCTGAAGATCTCCAAAATTGGGTCCGACGGGGTGTCTATGTTCGTAGTCAACACGAAGGTTAAGGGGTCTAGGGTATTTGAACCCTGAGTATTTGAAGATTGAGAGGTTGACGCATAAGCCTGACGTGTATTCTTTTGGTGTGGTGTTGCTTGAGGTGTTGTGCGGTAGGCCGCCTGCTCAGGAAAGTTGTGGGCCTAGAGAGGTGCATTACAAATTGGGCTCAGTCGTGTGCGACGAGGGGGCCCAAGCCATGATCGATGGACTAAATGGTTGATCCGTTTTTCAAGGGAAGGATCGTGGTGGAATCTTTGAGTAAATTCGTTGAGATGGCGTCGAGTTATGTTGTTCATGATGAAAATCAACGGCCCTCAATGTGCGATGCAGTGGAAGGGCTTGAGCTTGAGCTTGAGCTTGGTCTGCCACTACAACTAAGCACAAAGGAGTGATTGAAGAGTTCAAAACAAAAAAAATTTACACTTCTTCATAAAATTAATACTTTATATTTGGACATACAAAATAAAAATTGAGTCTAAAATTTTTTTTAACTCATTAAATATTTTTAAGTCGAAATTTCCTTTTATTGCATGTGCGTAAATATAAAATATTGGTCATTTGAAAAAATGGAATGAGACCGAGTCAATGGGTGGAATGTCCATGTCATCTGCTTGGACCATATATCGAGGTGTACATCATTTTTATACTTTATGCTTAATCATTTTAAATGTTTGAAAGGATGTGAATTTTTTTTATAGTATTTATATACTTTTTGAATAGACAGGCATGTGCACTACTTAGGCTCATATGAACGAAACAAAAATATGATAACGACGTATCTCTCATCACGACTCCAAGTCTTCAACTACTTTTCGTGCGACGACTTTGCTTTCAACCAAGCCCTCCGTTTACTTAATCACCACAAGTCCACAACAATCTAAATTGGTAGTAATGAATTACATAAAAACAGCTTGCAAAAAGAAAGAAAGCTATACATTGTGGCTTCACAAACGAAAATTACCGTTTGTTTCTTTCCAATGAAAATTAATTATTGTTTCATATCATTTTCTTTTTCTACGACACAACAATTTTTTTAGGGCTTAGTGACTTCTAAGGAAAAAAATTGGTTTACTCATAAACCTTTGCTTCGGTTTTCTTTGAGGTTTGAGACAAAAGTGATGATTGCTAGTTGATTTTGTGGTCTTCGCAAAATAGAAGCACGTCTCGTGATCTTCTACATTGGCAATCGATTTGAATGGAGCTGAGATGTTGTTTATGGTAGAATTCGAGTTTGGAATGTGCATGGTTTATTTTTGTGCTTGTTGGTGCCCTTGTTGAGTGGGCACGTTTATGGTGGCCCTTATTGGGTGGCGACAAAACTTCACAGAATCACANTTAAAATAAAAAAACTAAAAAAGAACAAAAGAAATCTACACATTAAATTTTAAGATAAAGTAGTGCTTAAAATTACATTTTTCTAAATTTCTCACAAAAGAGGATAATGTGCAAAACATATTAATTAAGCATTAAAATTACACATTTTTAGTATACAATGTTCAATTATAGAATAATAAAATAGGATACAAAATACACCTATCAGTTGGCCTGCCCAGAATTATATTGTACGCTGATGGCTTATCGACCACCAGAAATTCCACTCGCTCCGTTCTGGTAAGGTGCTCAGGACCTAAAGTCATGTGGAGGGAGATATAGCCATCAGGAGTGACTGTTTCTCCCGAAAAGCTTACCAAATCCTCTTGATAATGCTCAATGTCTGTGATTTTCAATCTGAGCTGGTCAAAACAGCTCCTAAAGATTATATCCGCGGAACTTTCTTGATCGACTAAGACCCTCCTGACTTCTGCATTTACCAACGTGACTGAGATGACCATAGGGTCATCGTGGACGAGAGTCGTGTGCATGAAATCTTCACAGGTAAATGTGATATCTGAAAGGTACTTGTATCCGAGGAATTTGTTACTGGTTTGCTCACTGAGGTGCAAGACTTCCTGTAGGTGTCTTTTCCTTGCGAACCGTGTGGATCCACCTCCACCGAATCCTCCTTCAATGGTGTTGATTATTCTGTTTGTTTCTATTCGCCTCTTGTCTCTGTCCCGTCTGTCTTCGGGACTTGTTTCTCTTCCTCGGAATTCCCTGGGGTAGTAGGGTCTTCTTTCCGACTCCCTTGCTTCCATCTTCCTCTTTCTCTCTTGGATTACATACCTTTCTAACTTTCCTCCCAGTACCCATGTTTCTACCTCGTCTTTTAGGTCCACGCAATCTTCTGTGGTGTGCCCATATGAGTCATGAAAAGCACAGAATAGCGAGATGTCCATACCTGGTCTCAACCAGATTGGCTTGGGTCTTGGGAATCCGTCTTTGTGCGAAATTTCTCGATATAACTGGGTAAGGGATACAGTCAGCGGAGCATAGTTAGTGTATCGATCTTCCTTCAGCATACGAGGCCTTTCGTTCAGAGGATGATCAATGCGCGGTGGAGGGTTGAATTTTTTCCTCGGACCTTCTACTCTTTCTCTGATAAGGTCTGCTCTTATCGCCTGCATGCCTTCCTCTTGAAATAAATACTCTTCCGCCCTTTCCTTATTTCGATTTAACTCCGTGGTGGCCGCTTTGACAGGTTTTTCGCAAATGGGCTGTGAAACACCCTAGCTAACTGTTTACCCGTACGTAGTAAACAATACTCATTAGGTTGTTTTTTGCTTTGGTGGGGTTACTTCTAGCCCCTATTTTTAACTTGACAAATATTTCTTACTTGAAAATATGGATCATTTTGAAAATCTTTCGTGTGCGTTATCATTTTATAACATAGGAGCCGTGCGTGATTAAGATAGCATATAAAGATACAAGCGATAGTTAATTACAGAATAGTAGTACTGGAGATTTTGCTAGAGAAGTATATAAACATACAAGTATTCGGTCCATAACACAATCACACGTTCAAATAATAATACGTAATTACATCAACAATTATACAAGTCATAATACATTTTCATATGGCTAAGGGAACATCTAATCCCTTGAGCTCATCCAAAACATAAAGCATAGTTACTGTCTGTTGCTTCCTCGGAGTCCTCTGACGTCCACAACTCTACTTGTCTTCCGTTACCTGCTCCGTCTTGGGGTACACATCATGCTACCTGGAGTCATAAGGTAGTGGGGGTGAGAACGGTAGGTTCTCAGTGGAAACTGTAGCTCTGCGCTCTCGAGTTTCATTCAGTTATACTCCAGGCTGTTCAGGTGTTTCTAAGTGAACATGCATACTAACATTCCTACTGATTATTATCTGGCCTAAGGTCCTGAACAGCTTTATCTACGTTACTAGGTGATACGGGAACTACTCTTGCTTACTAAGTTCTCGTGCTTGTTATTTTCCTTCGCATCCTTACATAGCCGTCTCGACCGTTTTCTTGACGGTACTTACTTCGTATTCATTTATTTTCTTACTTAATCATACTCTCATACATACATTCCTACATACCTTACATACATACATTCATGCACATATCACATACTTTAGTTTTTTCTTTCTTTCTTTTATACTTTACTCTTTCTTTACTTTCATCTTTCTTTTACGCATACCGGCTCACCTGGGTTAGCATCTATCTTTGTTTATCTTACGCATACCGGCTCACCCGGGTTAACATTCTCCTTTCTTATCTTACGCATATCGGCTCACCCGAGTTAGCATTCTTCTTTACTTTAACGTTCTCTTACTTTACTTTTCTCTTACTTTAACTGCTGGTCCAAACCTCCTCGTACACCTTGGGACTCGTCCCCTGGTGGTGTACGACTTAACCTTTTATGTCTATTTCTCGAGGCAACATAACTCCACCTGATCTTTGGGTGGCAAGGGGCCGCCCTGACAATGTCACCGGAAGCGGACTTGTCCACACCTCCTCGTACACCTTGGGACTCGTCCCCTGGTGGTGTACGACCTAACCTTTTCTGCCTGTTTCTCGAGACAACATGACTCCACCCGCTCACCAGGTGGCGAAGGGTCTGCCCTCACAGCAAGTCCGGAAGCAGACAAATATCTGACTGTCTGTTCTGCTCTTCTTTATTGTTAATCTGTTCTCATTACTGTTTACGTGTTCTGCTTAGACATTCCTACTAGTATAACTACATCCTTTTTCTTTAGCGTTCAATGTTGATCTTTGCACATATCATGACATGACTTGTTCCCCATGGTTCATTTCAATTATAATCTTTACTCATTACTTGAATAACTTCTAATCCTCTAAAAGTACCTTAACATGATGCATGGCATGCTAACATATTACTTCCATAAATGTAATGCATGAAATCCTACTTATTATGTCACATAGCTCATGTACTTCAGTCATACATATCATATAAATCATAACTTGTTGGACCATGTGCCTCAAGACAGCTTCCACAACCATTTCAGGTCTCAGACCGCTCAGCGGTGCCCTAGGGCCGCTCAGCGGTTTGAGCCAGAGCGCTTAGCGGTGACTTGGGACTGCTCAGCAATACACGCTGCTCAGAGGTACCAAGGGCCACTCAGCGGTCACTGGGTGAAACTGAAAATCGAATGCTTTATTTTCTTTCCTTTCTTTTCCTCTTTGCTCATGTTTACTCCTTGAGGTTTTCACAAATATTCCAACCATCATAAAACTAGCTAGTCCAGGTCACAGGACCCTTCAGAATCATCTCCCTATCCTAGCACGAGTTCTAGCATACATAAACATACATAAACATAGAAGCATACACATACACATAATCAAACACAACCACCAAGGAGATGAGTAAACCATGGTTACCCACTTTCTTGAGGCTGATTCGGTGATGAGAAAGATGGTGGAGAGCAGTCCTCCAAGCCTTGAGCGCGATCCAAGCTTCTGGCAGAGTTTCTGCAGGGTAACCGCGGCGCACACGGGCAGAGTTTCGGCTAGCTCTAGAGAGAATTTATCTCTTCCAATTTCTGAAAATGAAGGGCTATTTATAGCCAAAAATCTGCCCCTGAAAATTACATTTTTGCTCCTTGGAATAATTACCATTTTGCCCTTTTTATTTTCTTAAATAATTATTTAATTCAAAAGATAATTAAGGGGTCAAATCAATGAATAGTAAATGAATATTTTATTATTTTCCTAGAAATCTGATTTAAATCACGTGGGCTGCCCATTCTTGACTTTCTCCCGGTTCCGTTTCGCTCGTTTTTAATCGCTCGCAGTGCTGGTACGTCGCACACGGTCGTCCGAAAAATATTTCGCTTATACCGTTGCGATCCTCTATTTTTCCCCTACATGGGAATATTATTGGTTTAAGAAATTTGTGAATTTTTATCTAGAGGATTATTTTTCACAGATACCTTTAACCCGTCATTGAGCCCCGATGACCGAAGACTGCTGTTCCGCTCGCGGCTTCGTCACTTCCCGACCTTCCCAATGGGCTCGTGCGACTATTCTGAGGTGCCTGAAACTTTCCCTGGTACCGGTTGGGTTTCCAGAGACTCGGGGCTCTCTACTCAATTTTACCGGCTAAACGGGACAAAACAGGGTTATTCTAGTATCTGCAGAATCGTCCAAAACTAAGCAAAACTCTGTTTTTCCGACAGTCTGGACTGACCATCCAATCCTAGGGGCCATAAGGGATTCTTTGAGTGTCATCGGAATTCTCAAACATTACACCGAAAATCGTCTACAAACATGCTTGTCTTAAGGGTTTAGGGTTTTTACCTGGTTAACCCGTATAAGGGCTTAAATGGGTATTTCTCCGGTGAAATTCTTACTAAGGAAAAAGTGGGATGTTACATTCCACCCCCTTAGAAAAATTTCGTCCTCGAAATTTCAACGTCAATTTTTCGAGTATCTCTTTCGCAATTAAGGTTCCTACTTCTTACTATTCACGTACCTTAGGTAAGGTGTTGCTCTTCCGCTATCATGGTAAAAACTACTCCCAATTGCGGAGCGGGGTCGACTTTGCAGTTTCTGGCGAAATGGCCGCTTTTCCCACACCAGTGGCAAACTTCATGTTGTTGGTGGGTAGGGTCACTGTGCAGGTTTTGGAGAGGTAGCTGGGCTATTGGTCTTGGTAACCAATACCCAAGAGGGGGGTGAATCGGGTATTTTAGAAATTATTCCAATTTCAACAAATATTGCATTTTCGTGCAATTAACGTTACTATGCAGCAGAATAAAATAATTAAAGATGTAACATAAGCATGCTCAATTATGTTTGTAATAAAACAATAAGATCAAGAGAGCAACTTAATTATAAACAATTATAAATAGATGCAATTCTCAAATGTGCAAGACAATAATATAAGTTTGCAATAAATAAAGAGATAGAGTTAGAGAGATTGCAAACAGTGATTTATCCTGGTTCGACCACCCTTGTGATCTACGTCCAGTCCCCAAGCGATTTGCTCAAGGTTTCTCCACTATCATCAAGCTTCTAACTTAGGTGCTTGACAAACCTTTACATCCAAGAGCACTCCTCACACTTAGGATCCCCCACCTTTGTGTAGAAGCCTCAAGAACCAAACCCTAGGGATATCACACCCTAAGCAACTAGAGGGATACCTCACCCTCTTTACAAGTGTATGAAAATTTTGTGTTTGATAAGAAACTCTCAAGAGTAGATAATACAAATTGAAGCTCTATAGGAATATTGACAATATCTCTCTTTTTGCTCTTATGATGATGGAAAATATTAATCCATTGATAGAATGAAGTATGAGGATGATGGGAGTGAAGAGCTTGGCTAGAAATGAGAGTTTAATGGGTATTTATAGGGTTTCTAAGTGCACTAGCCGTTTATAACCGTTACCCATTATTTTAATCAATTTT
>QANU01087415.1:11979-44418 GCA_003254905.1 Nissolia schottii
AGCATGCATGCATTGTAACACTATAGCACTTGATATTCATGCATATACACATGTAGACAAATATATCCAATAGTTAATCCATCAAGCACATATAGAGAGTTATTGGATATGTTCTCAAAAGGATGTTTCTTATATATCGTTGTATGATGTGTAAGCTATATGATTACCATCAAGTTCAATCATACAAGATCAAATGTATCCTATTTAGCATATAACATCCTTTTGCATTCTAATTGTCATTATCTATTTGTTGTGTTCTATTTGTCATCATCAAGATATAGAACAACTAGGGAAACCTAGTTCAACAAATATAAGCATATACAATAAGCATAGACAATTAGAACATATAGTATTTGTCATCATCAAAACATATTGTATTAAACAATTGGAACAATTAGGGAAACCTAGTTCCACATGGGCTTCCCACATCGATAGCAGACGTCCTTCCCGACTAGGCAGATTCCACTCTGGGGTCTACCGCACTTCTGACAAGGTGGCACACGTCCTCCTTCTTGGTGTGATTGCGAGATTGCTTGGTCTGGTTGGTACGAGTCCTGATCCTGCTCCAGTGATTGTGGTTGCCACTGTTGATCTGAGACCAGTTCTTTCCCCTTGGGAAAAATGAGGCTTGAAAGGGTCCTCTCTTCCTTTGTTTTGCTAGTGAGCCGCCTATGTCTTCAAACCTTCTTTTATTCGTCACCATGCGCACTCGTGCTAAATCCCTGTTGGCTTCTTCTTGAGCCAGACATGTGTTGAAAAGGGTGGCATAATCTCGTACGCCAGATACATTCAGAAATACCCGCAACTCGGGCTTCAATCCACGCTGGTATTTCCCGCACTTCTAACTTTCATTTGGGTGGAGCTTGTAGTCTTGTGAACACTGGCAGAGTCTCTCAAATGTTGTGGATTATTCCGCAACAGTCATTGCTCCCAACTTCAGCTCTAAGAACTCGGCTTCCTTTCTGTCCTCTAGCTCCTGAGGAAAATACTTACCTAGGAATACCATCTTAAATTGATCCCAAGTAATCTGACCGTCGTCTTGTTCAAACAGGGGTCGAGTCAGGTGATGAAAGCCTTTTTATCCACTTTCTCTATCCTTGACACAGTTTCAATTTGTCACAACTGAGCCAAGTTAGTTGAAAGCTTCTATGCGCTTTTGTTGTTCAAATTAAATTTATATACATCCCTACTTTTACGTCTTTCAGATTCCAAAGGAATCCGTTTGCAGTATAGGGTATGGTCGATCCCACAAGGAGTTGTAAAAATACCGTTCTTGAGTTTATTTAATTAAACAATGAGGTGAAAGATTTGTGGTTTGATTTATATTTAAATAAGCTGAATAAATAAAAGGCAGAAAAATAAAATAGGAAACAAATCAGAGGTAGTTCCGGAGCTTGTTGGGAATTTTAATCACATCATAGTTTCATGCATCCAGTTACTAATCACATAGAACTATCATTTGATTGCCCGCCATCAGTTCTTAACTTGTCATCACTTTCGCGCATGACAAGATCACAGGTTTCCTTTGTTAAACTGTCGCTCTCGCACACGAGCTTAACAAAGTATGCCAGCATTAATCCAGATGTTAAAACGGCTAACCTTTATTCCAGTTACGGCAACAAGGTTAGATGAAATGATTTAGGTCAGACTCTAATGATTGTAACTTTCGTTCACAACGTTCAAGTCTAGGTTCTAGTTAAGCATAGCATTATTGATTTTAATTTGGTTATGACCTAGTTAGCATAACTTTCGTTCATGTAAATAAGTCCCAAATCAAGAATCAAAACACTAAACAAAACTAGCATTAGGCATGAAATCATTCAAGCAAATCATAAGAAAAAAGATAGATTCATATGTAATAGTTACATGGATACAAGCAAACTACAATAGTAATCAAAATCCCAACAAAAAGAGGGTTAGGAACCCATCTTATAAGAGAATCTTAGAGGCAAGGTGTAGGCACTTACCATGACACGTGCTCACGCTATCATGGCCATGGCTTTGCCAAGCTTCCTCGATCTCCGGCTCCTTCACAAGCCTCGTCTTTGTTCCTAACCTAACCTAAACTAAACTAAGCTTTTAAAAGTGCAAAATAAATGAAGAAGAATGGTGTTTGGATGGGGGAATGAGATGCCCCGAAGTGGTCTCGACCTCCTCTATTTATAGGCAAAAATTGGTCTCTATCGCTCAGCGGTTTTGGTACCTTCGCTGAGCGATTAAGCTTTTATCGCTGGGTGGTGGTGCACTATCGCTGAACGATTGTACTTTGCATTAAATGCTCGGCAGCTTTTTGCAGGCGGTGCTGACGTGGCATGCGGCTATTGGCTGGCTCCAGTTGGCTCCAGCTGGCTTAATGATGGCGCCGGCGCAAGTGGCTTGCCGACTTAAGTTCGCTGAGCGATAAGCATCGTACCGCTGAGCGATTTGATCTTTAGTGCTGAGCGATACCTTGTTCCTCGCTGAGCGATGCTTTCGTCCAGAATCTTCTCTTTAAGCTCTTTTCCAATTCTGCCTTTTCTTCCATCTTTTATGGGATTATTCCTTATAAATTATACTTGCATCCATCTACCAAAATATATTAGAAAACCTACAAAATAAGGGTAATTCATTAGATAATTCTTTAAAAATATAACAGATAAATGCCATTTTGATATGTTAAAATTGTGTAAATTGGGCACTTATCACTCCCCCTGACTTAAGACCTTGTTTGTCCTCAAACAAGAGGTAGTAGAGTCATTTTACAAGAGATCAATGCTTATGAACAATCGGTGAAATGCTATGAATTGAAATGCTTCAAACAGTTTAAGCTTGAGACCAGTGAGACACCATAGAACCTGAACAAGTTAAATGCACAATTACTTGAATAGCATAAACAAATCACTCTATCCAATGTCTTAACCATCAAGGAAAGTATCATTTATCGCACAACGGCCAGTGGGCCAATTTAGGGGTGAGTGTTTTTGCTCCATATCACCATTGAATCTCAACAATTTAAATTTGTTACCTGTCTCACAATTCAATCCAAAAGTATGGTCATGCAAGGATCACAGAAGGACTTTTAAAGGTTGTAATGGGGCCAAGCTACAAAGAACATTGGTTTTTCTAGATATGCAAATATGAATCAAGAGAGCAATTTGAAAACCAACTCCTTTGTTGTTACTTCTTTTCTTTTTCAACAATCTCCCATTTTTCTTTTTTTACCCTTTTTCACCTTATTTTCTTTCGTCACTGTCCCCCTTTTGTTTCTTTTTCTTCTATTTGTTTTGGGATAGAATGTGTTCTTCTTTTCTTGATTTTGTTCTTTTTTATCTTCTCTTTTGCACTTTCCCACTTTTTCCATCCTTGTCTCCCCCTGACTTAAATTTGTGCACATAATCCATTTTTAAATGCTCTCTTAATTCCGGATATTAAGGGATAACATTGTTTTTCTTTTTATGGCTCGGGGACTATGAACAAAAATTTTCTCATGTTAGGCTCAAATTGGGTGCAAAGGATGTTCCTAATTAAAGGTTGGTTTTATTTGGCCAAGTGGGTTAAATTCTAAAGAACAAAATGCCTTGATCATTTCCTATTACTTCCATACAATTATCAAATTAGAGACTCAAACAAATTCAATTGTGTAGAAAACAATGGTGATTCTCTCTTCTCACTAAGTGTTTGGCTCACTCCCTCACATAGGTTTAGGGTTAATTTCCTTGATTTCAAAACATTTTCAAGGTTATGCTTATGCAAAACAAGTAAAAATGCATAATGAACATTTTCATGGTATCTATGAATCACAAAGGCCTATTATGGATTATGAAATAAGTCGATTCATGATGTGTTATGTGTTCATGCATCAAACCAAGTAAAATAAGCTACTACTTTGTTTTTAAACAAACAAGTTTTAAGCAAATATTATACTACTAAGGAATTAATTAATTCAGGTGCTAAAAAAAATTAAAATGCTCCCTGTTTATGGTGAATGGTTCGAAGTAGCTTCCTTTATGTAACGTCTTTCTCCGCTTCTTAGGCTACTTCATCTTGCTTCAATGTGTTGAGGAGATAGAGGCTCATCCTCCTTTAGGAATCATGCTCTTCGTCCTCTAGAAATGTGTCTCTCTTTTGTTGTTTGTAGGAACTTCATTTGGTTGTTCTCCGGTCTGCAAAAACAATCAAAGAAAACTTCCTTTCTCCAAATAATGTTAGAGAGATTATGTTTTTATTTTGAATTCTTGTTGTAGACAGAATTCCCTACAACTTTGCGGACAGAAGTCCCCGCTTAAGTGGTCAGAATTTCCCACTCATTGTGGACAGAATTTCCCACAATGATTTATGGATTCATAATAAAACATCTTAAGGTGCTTTTTGGAAAGATTCTCTTCTTAAAAATGTCTTATCATTTCTTAACCAAATAAGAATCCTTTTTCAATTAAAGCATATGCACCTTTTTTAAACAAGTGTAAAGGTCCAAAATCAGTGATTAAGTTTGAAATTAAAGTGCTTCGATTTAAGCTTAATTGAAAAAGATTAGCACTTTCGGATTTCAATCCTAATTACATGATTTAAGAAAACCTTCCTTTTTCACCATCTTTTATAAAAATTGTTCTTAACACCTTAAATTAAATAACCTTCAAATTTAATAAACTACTAATAAAAACTTACAAAACTCTGGGTTGCCTCCCAGACAGCGCTTTGTTTTACGTCGTTAGCCCGACGCATTTTACTTTCTAGCTCTCTTCACCATCATCAATCCTCCTCCCATGGCAAGAGTCCTTGGGGTTCAGCTCCGGATTGGCCGTAAATCTTTTCTTTTTCAGTTCCGCTATATCAGTAGCCAATTGCCCTAATTGTGTCTCCAAGTTCCTAATAGAGGCTTCGTTATTCTTTTGATTCATCATTGATTGTTGCATAAACTGATTAAACGTCTCCTCTATTTTGGAACTTGAGTGTATGGGTGATTGGTTCTGATATGGGCAGGGTGGTTGGTACGGCGGTTGTGGAACTCTATTAAATGAAGGGCCAGCCTCTTGCCTCCATGGCTGATTGAAATTTTGGTTCGGCCCCCTTTGGAAATTGTTTTGATAGGGCGGCCGTGGCTGGTTCTCAAGGAAGTGAACTTCTTCTTCCCTGAAATGACTCACATTGGACGGGTGATCGCCATTACAAATTTCACAGAAAAATACCTGTTGCCTTTTTACATCACGAGCTTCTCTAATTTGTTTGGCAATTTGTTCATGGCTTTCTTCAACTCGTCCACCTGTTGTTGGAGTTGCTTGTGTTGGGCAAGGATGGCATCGTTGGGTCCTAACTCAAGCACTCCTCCTCTCTTGGGACCTCTGTTATACTGGCCTTGTTGGTCCGTCAAGGCCATGGAATCAATAATGGAAATGGCCTCCTCCGGCGTTTTGGACATGATTTGTCCACCGGCGGCAGCGTCCAGCATCAGTTTGCGCTGTTGTTGGAGTCCGTTGCGGAAGATGTGGATTTGTGTGAGTGCATCGAACCCATGATTCAGGCACTTTCTCAGCGTGGATTTATAGCGTTCCCAGGCTTCACAGAGACTTTCTCCAGGTGCCTGCACAAATGTAACTATTGCAGTCTTTAAATCCATAAATTTAGATTGAGGAAAGTACCTGGCACAAAACTTTTCTTCCAGTTGATCCCAATTTGACAAAATGTTTTGTGGCTGATCAAGCAACCACTCTTTTGCTTTTCCAATCAAGGTCAGGGGAAACATCCTTAAAAAGATGGACTCCTCGTCGGCCTCGGACATTCCCGCGGTCCCACAGAGTTCATAGAATTTTGTAAGATGAGCATATGGATCCTCATGATCCAAACCTACAAAGGGTTTAGCATATAATAATTGAACTAAACCAGGCTGCAGCTGAGGTTGTCTTTGTGTTCCAGTAGTCCTGCTCATTCTAATAATGTTCCTAGGGGTAAAATTAACAAATCCCCTATTATCGCTGGCTCCTGTATCGGTGCTAGCTCCACCAGCTCTAGTTGTTTCGGCCATGGTTTCTTCTTGGTTGGTTGAAGAAGTTGATGATGTTGTCTCCTGTTCTTCTCTTTCTTTGGCTAAATGCTTTTTCTTCTTTTTCCTGTTCTTCCTTGAAGTAGCTTCAATCTCAGGATCAAATAACAATGGTTCTTTTGAAGTCTTACCTCGCAATTGCTAAGAAAAATTCACACTAGCCAAATAAGAGTAAACAAGAGTTCACAAAATAACAAAATAACATAAATAAAGAATATACAATATTTTACAAATATTCACAATTGTTTAATCAAACAAGACTCAAGCAATGTATTTTGATGCAATTCCCCGACAACGGCGCCAAATTTGATGAAAGCCTTTTTATCCACTTTCTCTATCCTTGACATAGTTTCAGTTTGTCACAACTGAGCCAAGTTAGTTGAAAGCTTCTATGCGCTTTTGTTGTTCAAATTAAATTTATATACATCCCTACTTTTACGGCTTTCAGATTCCAAAGGAATCCGGTTGCAGTATAGGGTATGGTCGATCCCACAGGGAGTTGTAAAAATACCGTTCTTGAGTTTATTTAATTAAACAATGAGGTGAAAGATTTGTGGTTTGATTTATATTTAAATAAACTGAATAAATAAAAGTCAGGAAAATAAAATAGGAAACAAATCAGAGGTAGTTCCGGAGCTTGTTGGGAATTTTAATCACATCATAGTTTCATGCATCCAGTTACTAATCACATAGAACTATCATTCGATTGCCCACCATCAGTTCTTAACTTGTCATCACTTTCGCGCATGACAAGATCACAGGTTTCCTTTGTTAAACTATCGCTCTCGCACACGAGCTTAACAAAGTATGCCAGCATTAATCCAGATGTTAAAACGGCTAATCTTTATTCTAGATACGGCAACAAGATTAGATGAAATGATTTAGGTCAGACTCTAATGATTGTAACTTTCGTTCACAACGTTCAAGTCTAGGTTCTAGTTAAGCATAGCATTATTGATTTTAATTTGGTTATGACCTAGTTAGCATAACTTTCGTTCATGTAAATAAGTCCCAAATCAAGAATCAAAACACTAAATAAAACTAGCATTAGGCATGAAATCATTCAAGCAAATCATAGGAAAAAGATAGATTCATATGTAATAGTTACATGGATATAAGCAAACTGCAATAGTAATCAAAATCCCAACAAAAAGAGGGTTAGGAACCCATCTTATAAGAGAATCTTGGAGGCAAGGTGTAGGCACTTACCATGACACATGCTCACGCTTCATGGCCATGGCTTTGCCAAGCTTCCTCGATCTCTGGCTCCTTCACAAGCCTCGTCTTTGTTCCTAACCTAACCTAAACTAAACTAAGCTTTTAAAAGTGCAAAATAAATGAAGAAGAATGGTGTTTGGAGGGGGGAATGAGATGCCCCGAAGTGGTCTCAGCCTCCTCTATTTATAGGCAAAAATTGGTCTCCATCGCTCAGCGGTTTTGGTACCTTCGCTGAGCGATTAAGCTTTTATCGCTGGGTGGTGGTGCACTATCGCTGAGCGATTGTACTTTGCATTAAATGCTCGGCAGCTTTTTGCAGGCGATGCTGACGTGGCATGCGGCTATTGGCTGGCTCCAGTTGGCTCCAGCTGGCTTAATGATGGCGCCGGCGCAAGTGGCTTGCCGACTTAAGTTCGCTGAGCGATAAGCATCGTACCGCTGAGCGATTTGATCTTTAGCTCTGAGCGATACCTTGTTCCTCGCTGAGTGAAGCTTTCGTCTAGAATCTTCTCTTTAAGCTCTTTTCCAATTCTGCCATTTTCTTCCATCTTTTATGGGATTATTCCTTATAAATTATACTTGCATCCATCTACCAAAATATATTAGAAAACCTACAAAATAAGGGGAATTCATTAGATAATTCTTTAAAAATATAACAGATAAGTGCCATTTTGATATGTTAAAGTTGTGTAAATTGGGCACTTATCATCAGGTCCCACCATTCCCCTGCTGCTTTTTCCAGCTTCCTTGATGCGAATTTAATTTTCTATCGATTAGTGCATGGGACATCCTCAAAGATCTGTTCCATCCTCCGGATCCATCCATGGACCAAGTCCGGGTCCATTACTCCCTCAAAGACCGGTGGTCTAGCTCTGTTGAAGTCCCGATATTTTCGAGCTTCGATCTCCTGTGGCGTTAGCGGTGCATTCCTTTGAGCGGTGATCACTGCTATCTGAGCGGTGCCTTGAGCCATTTCCCTAAGGATGCCTGTGAGATTTGCAGATCAGCGTTGCGCCGTGTCCTATCCCTACGAGGAGGCATGGCTAATCTGTCGTACCTGAACAAATCCTGAGTTGATCAGCTCTCAAGACAGGCTAGTACACATAACTTAGCACATGCTACATAGCAAGGACATACACTGTGTTCATGCTCGAAAGCATAGTGTAACTCAGTCCTCAGGCTCCGTTGGACCAAACTGCTCTGATACCAAATGAAACCCTAGCGAACTGTTTACCTGTACGTAGTAAACAATGCTCACTAAGTTGTTTTCTGCTTTGGTGGGGTTACTTCTAGCCCCTATTTTTAACTTGACAAATATTTCTTACTTGAAACTATGGACCATTTTGAAAATCTTTCGTGTGCGTTATCATTTTATAACGCAGGATCTGTGCGTGATTAAGATAGCATATAAAGATACAAGCGATAGTTAATTAGAGAATAGTAGTACCGGAGATTTTACTAGAGAAGTATATAAACATGCAAGTATTCGGTCCATAACACAATCACATGTTCAAATAATAATACATAATTACATCAACAATTATACAAATCATAATACATTTTCATATGGCTAAGGGAACATCTAATCCCTTGAGCTCATCCAAAACATAAAGCATAGTTACTGTCTGTTGCTTCCTCGGAGTCCTCTGACGTCCACAACTCTACTTGTCTTCTGTTACCTGCTCCGTCTCGGGGTATACATCATGCTACCTGGAGTCATAAGGCAGTGGGGGTGAGAACGGTAGGTTCTCAGTGGAAACAGTAGCTCTGCGCTCTCGGGTTTCATTCAGTTATACTCCGGGTCGTTCAGGTGTTTCTAAGTGAACATGCATACTAACATTCCTACTGATTATTATCTGGCCTAAGGTCCTGAACAGCTTTATCTACGTTACTAGGTGATAGGGGAACTACTCTTACTTACTAAGTTCTCGTGTTTGCTGTTTTCCTTCGCATCCTTACATAGCGGTCTCGACCGTTCTCCTGACGATACTTACTTCGTATTCATTTATTTTCTTACTTAATCATACTCTCATACATACATTCCTACATACCTTACATACATACATTCATGCACATATCACATACTTTAGTTCTTTCTTTCTTTCTTTCTTTCTTTACATACATACATTCATGCACATATCACATACTTTAGTTCTTTCTTTCTTTTATACTTTCTTTTATACTTTACTCTTTTTCTTTACTTTCCTTTTTCTTTTACGCATACCGGCTTACCCGGGTTAGCGTCTATCTTTGTTTATCTTACGCATACCGGCTCACCGGGGCTAGCGTTCTTCTTTACTTTAACTTTCTCTTACTTTACTTTTCTCTTACTTTAACTGCTGGTCCACACCTCCTCGTACATCTTGGGACTCGTCCCCTGGTGGTGTTCGACTTAACCTTTTCTGTCTGTTTCTCGAGGCAACATAACTCCACCCGATCTTTGGGTAGCGAGGGGCCGCCCTGGCAGCGTCACCGAAAGCAAACTTGTCCACACCTCCTCGTACACCTTGGGACTCGTCCCCTGGTGGTGTACGACCTAACCTTTTCTGCCTGTTCCTCGAGATAACATGAATCCACCCGCTCACCAGTGGCGAAGGGTCTGCCCTCACAGTAAGTCCGGAAGCAGACAAATATCTGACTGTCTATTCTGCTCTTCTTTACTATTAATCTGTTCTCATTACTGTTTACTTGTTCTGCTTAGACATTCCTACTAGTATAACTACATCCTCTTTCTTTAGCGTTCAATGTTGATCTTTGCACATATCATGACATGACTTGTTCCCTAAGGTTCATTTCAATTATAATATTTACTCATTACTTGATTAACTTCTAATCCTCTAAAAGTACCTTAACATGATGCATGGCATGCTAACATATTACTTCCATAAATGGAATGCATGAAATCCTACTTATTATGTCACATTGCTCATGTACTTCAGTCATACATATCATATAAATCATAACTTGTTGGACTATGTGCCTCAAGACAGCTTCCATAACCATTTCAAGTCTCAGACCGCTCAGCGGTACCCTAGGGCTGCTTAGCGGTTTGAGCCAAAGCGCTCAGCAGTGACTTAGGACCGCTCAGCGATACACGCCGCTCAGCGGTACCAAGGGCCGCTCAGCGGTCACTGGGCGAAACTGAAAACCGAATGCTTTATTTTCTTTCCTTTCTTTTCCCCTTTGCTCATGATTACTCCTTAAGTTTTTCACACATATTCCAACCATCATAAAACTAGCTAGTCCAGGTCACAGGGCCCGTCAGAATCATCTCGCTATCCTAGCATGAGTTCTAGCATACATAAACATACATAAACATAGAAGCATACACATACACATAATCAAACACAACCACCAAGGAGGTGAGTAAGCCATGGTTACCCACTTTCTTGAGGTTGTTTCGATGATGAGAAGGATGGGGGAGAGCAGTCCTCCAAGCCTTGAGCGCGATCCAAGCTTCCGGCAGAGTTTCTGCAGGGTAACCACAGCACACACGGGCAGAGTTTCAGCTAGCTCCAGAGAGAATTTGTCTCTTCCAATTTCTGAAAATGAAGGGCTATTTATAGCCAAAAATCTTCCCCTAAAAATTACATTTTTGCCCCTTGGAATAATTACCATTTTGCCCTTTTTATTTTCTTTAATAATTAATTAATTCAAAAGATAATTAAGGGTTCAAATCAATGAATAGTAAATGAATATTTTATTATTTTCCTAGAAATCTGATTTAAATCATGTGGGCTACCCATTCTTGACTTTCTCCTGGTTCCGTTTCGCTCGTTTTTAATCGCTCGCAGAGCCGATGCGTCGCACACGGTCGTCCAAAAAATATTCCGCTTATACCGTTGCGATCCTCTATTTTTTCCCTACATGGGAATATTATTGGTTTAAGGCATTTGTGAATTTTTATCCAGAGGGTTATTTTTCACAGATACCTTTTACCCGTCGTTGAGCCCCGGTGACCGTAGACCGCTATTCCGCTCGCGGTTTCGTCACTTCCCGACCTTCCCAATGGGCTTGTGGGACTATTCTAAGGTTCCTGAAACTTTTCCCTGGTACCGGTTGGGTTTCCAGAGACTCGGGGCTCTCTGCTCAATTTTACCGGCTAAACGGGACAAAATGGGGTTGTTCTAGTGTCTGCAGAATCGTCCGAAACAGAGCGAAACTCTGTTTTTCCGACAGTCTAGACTGACCATCCAATCCTAGGGGCCATAAGGGATTCTTTGAGTGTCATCGGAATTCCCAAACATTACACCGAAAATCTTCTATAGACTCGTTTGTCTTAAGGGTTTAGGGTTTCTACTTGGTTAACTCGTATAAGGGCTTAAATGGGTATTTCTCCGATGAAATTCTTACTAAGGAAAAAGTGGGATGTTACATTCTACCCCCTTAGAAAAATTTCGTCCTCGAAATTTCAGCATCAATTTTTCGAGTATCTCTTTCGCAATTAAGGTTCCTATTTCTTACTATTCACGTACCTTAGGTAAGGTGTCGCTCTTCCGCTGTCATGGTAAAAACTACTCCCGATTGCAGAGCGGGGTCGACTTTGCAGTCTCTGGCGAAATGGCCGCTTTTCCCACATCGGTGGCAAACTTCATGTTGGTTGGCGGGTAGGGTCACTGTGCAGGTTTTGGAGAGGTAGCTGGGCTTCCCACATCGATAGCAGACGTCCTTCCCGGCTAGGCAGATTCCACTGTGGGGTCTACCCACTTCTTACAAGGTGGCACACTTCCTACTTCTTGGTGTGACTGCGAGATTGCTTGGTCTGGTTGGTACGGGTCCTGATCCTGCTCCAGTGATTCTGGTTACCACTGTTGATCTGAGACCAGTTCTTTCCCCTCGGGAAAAATGAGGCTTGAAAGGGTCCTCTCTTCCTTTGTTCTGCTGGTGAGCCGCCTATGTCTTTAAACCTTCTTTTATTCCTGGCCATGCGCACTCGTGCTAAATCCCTGTTGGCTTCTTCTTGAGCCAGACATGTGTCGAAAAGGGTGGCATAATCTCGTACGCCAGATGCATTCAGGAATACCCGCAACTCGGGCTTCAATCCACGCTGGTATTTCCCGCACTTCTAACTTTCATTGGCATGGAGCTTGTAGTCTTGTGAATACTGGCAGAGTCTCTCAAATGTTGTGGTGTATTCCGCAACAGTCATTGCTCCCTACTTCAGCTCTAAGAACTCGGCTTCCTTTCTGTCCTCTAGCTCCTGAGGAAAATACTTACCCAGGAATGCCATCTTAAATTGATCCCAAGTAATCTGACTGTCGTCTTGTTCAAACAGGGGTCGAGTCAGGTCCCACCATTCCCCTGCTGCTACTTCCAGCTTCGTTGATGCAAATTTAATTTTCTGTCGATCAGTGCATGGGACATCCTCAAAGATCTGCTCCATCTTTCGGATCCATCCATGGACCAAGTCCGGGTCCATTACTCCCTTAAAGACCGGTGGTCTAGCTCTGTTGAAGTCCCGATATTTTCGAGCTTCGATCTCCTGTGGCGTTAGCGGTGCATTCCTTTGAGTGGTGATAAGGATGCCTGTGAGATTTGCAGATCAGCGTTGTGCCGTGTCCTATCCCTACAAGGAGGCATGGCTAATCTTTCATACCTGCACAAATCCTGAGTTGATCAGTTCTCAAGACAGGCTAGTACACATAACTTAGCACATGCTACATAGCAAGGACATACACCGTGTTCATGCCCGAAAGCATAGTGCAGCTTAGTCCTCAGGCACCGTTGGACCAAACTACTCTGATACCAAATGAAACACCCTAGCTAACTGTTTACCCGTACGTAGTAAACAATGCTCACTAGGTTGTTTTCTGCTTTGTTGGGGTTACTTCTAGCCCCTATTTTTAACTTGACAAATATTTCTTACTTGAAAATATGGACCGTTTTGAAAATCTTTCGTGTGCGTTATCATTTTATAACGTAGGAGCTGTGCGTGATTAAGATAGCATATAAAGATACAAGCGATAGTTAATTAGAGAATAGTAGTACCGGAGATTTTACTAGAGAAGTATATAAACATACAAGTATTCGGTCCATAACACAATCACACGTTCAAATAATAATACATAATTACATCAACAATTATACAAGTCATAATACATTTTCATATGGCTAAGGGAACATCTAATCCCTTGAGCTCATCCAAAACATAAAGCATAGTTACTGTCTGTTGCTTCCTCGGAGTCCTCTGACGTCCACAACTCTACTTGTCTTCCGTTACCTGCTCCGTCTCGGGGTATACATCATGCTACCTGGAGTCATAAGGCAGTGGGGGTGAGAACGGTAGGTTCTCAGTGGAAACTGTAGCTCTGCGCTCTCGGGTTTCATTCAGTTATACTCCGGGTCGTTCAGGTGTTTCTAAGTGAACATGCATACTAACATTCCTACTGATTATTATCTGGACTAAGGTCCTGAACAGCTTTATCTACGTTACTAGGTGATAGGGGAACTACTCTTGCTTACTAAGTTCTCGTGCTTGTTATTTTCCTTCGCATCCTTACATAGCGGTCTCGACCGTTCTCCTGACGGTACTTACTTCGTATTCATTTATTTTCTTACTTAATCATACTCTCATACATACATTCCTACATACCTTACATACATACATTCATGCACATATCACATACTTTAGTTCTTTCTTTCTTTCTTTACATACATACATTCATGCACATATCACATACTTTAGTTCTTTCTTTCTTTTATACTTTACTCTTTCTTTACTTTCCTCTTTCTTTTACGCATACCGGCTTACCCGGGTTAGCGTCTATCTTTGTTTATCTTACGCATACCGGCTCACCCGGGCTAGCGTTCTTCTTTACTTTAACTTTCTCTTACTTTACTTTTCTCTTACTTTAACTGCTGGTCCACACCTCCTCGTACACCTTGGGACTCGTCCCCTGGTGGTGTACGACTTAACCTTTTCTGTCTGTTTCTAGAGGCAACATAACTCCACCCGATCTTTGGGTGGCGAGGGGCCGCCCTGACAGCGTCACCGGAAGCGAACTTGTCCACACCTCCTCGTACACCTTGGGACTCGTCCCCTGGTGGTGTACGACCTAACCTTTTCTGCCTGTTCCTCGAGATAACATGAATCCACCCGCTCACCAGGTGGCGAAGGGTCTGCCCTCACAGCAAGTCCGGAAGCAGACAAATATCTGACTGTCTGTTCTGCTCTTCTTTACTGTTAATCTGTTCTCATTACTGTTTACTTGTTCTGCTTAGACATTCCTACTAGTATAACTACGTCTTTTTTCTTTAGCGTTCAATGTTGATCTTTGCACATATCATGGCATGACTTGTTCCCTAAGGTTCATTTCAATTATAATCTTTACTCATTACTTGATTAACTTCTAATCCTCTAAAAGTACCTTAACATGATGCATGGCATGCTAACATATTACTTCCATAAATGTAATGCATGAAATCCTACTTATTATGTCACATTGCTCATGTACTTCAGTCATACATATCATATAAATCATAACTTGTTGGACTATGTGCCTCAAGACAGCTTCCATAACCATTTCAAGTCTCAGACCGCTCAGCGGTACCCTAGGGCTGCTCAGCGGTTTGAGCCAAAGCGCTCAGCGGTGACTTAGGACCGCTCAGCGATACACGCCGCTCAGCGGTACCAAGGGCCGCTCAGCGGTCACTGGGCGAAACTGAAAACCGAATGCTTTATTTTCTTTCCTTTCTTTTCCCCTTTGCTCATGATTACTCCTTAAGGTTTTCACACATATTCCAACCATCATAAAACTAGCTAGTCCAGGTCACAGGACCCTTCAGAATCATCTCCCTATCCTAGCATGAGTTCTAGCATACATAAACATACATAAACATAGAAGCATACACATACACATAATCAAACACAACCACCAAGGAGGTGAGTAAGCCATGGTTACCCACTTTCTTGAGGTTGTTTTGGTGATGAGAAGGATGGGGGAGAGCAGTCCTCCAAGCCTTGAGCGCGATCCAAGCTTCTGGCAGAGTTTCTGCAGGGTAACCACAGCGCACACGGGCAGAGTTTCACCTAGCTCCAGAGAGAATTTCTCTCTTCCAATTTCTGAAAATGAAGGGCTATTTATAGCCAAAAATCTGCCCCTGAAAATTACATTTTTGCCCCTTGGAATAATTACCATTTTGCCCTTTTTATTTTCTTTAATAATTAATTAATTCAAAAGATATTAAGGGGTCAAATCAATGAATAGTAAATGAATATTTTATTATTTTCCTAGAAATCTGATTTAAATCATGTCGGCTGCCCATTCTTGACTTTCTCCTGGTTCGTTTCGCTCGTTTTTAATCGCTCGCAGAGCCGGTGCGTCGCACACGGTCGTCCAAAAAATATTCCGCTTATACCGTCGCGATCCTCTATTTTTTCCCTACATGGGAATATTATTGGTTTAAGGCATTTGTGAATTTTTATCCAGACGATTATTTTTCACAGATACCTTTTACCTGTCATTGAGCCTCGGTGACCGTAGACCGCTGTTCCGCTCGCGGTTTCGTCACTTCCTGACCTTCCCAATGGGCTTGTGGGACTATTCTAACGTGCCTGAAACTTTTCCCTGGTATCGGTTGGGTTTCCAGAGACTTGGGGCTCTCTGCTCAATTTTACCGGCTAAACTGGACAAAATGAGGTTGTTTTAGTGTTTGCAGAATCGTCCGAAATTGAGCGAAACTCTGTTTTTCCGATAGTCTGGACTGACCATCCAATCCTAGGGGCCATAAGGGATTCTTTGAGTGTCATCGGAATTCCCAAACATTACACCGAAAATCTTCTACAGACACGTTTGTCTTAAGGGTTTAGGGTTTCTACTTGGTTAACTCGTATAAGGGCTTAAATGGGTATTTCTCCGATGAAATTCTTACTAAGGAAAAAGTGGGATGTTACATTCCACCCCCTTAGAAAAATTTCGTCCTCAAAATTTCAGCGTCAATTTTTCGAGTATCTCTTTCGCAATTAAGGTTCCTACTTCTTACTATTCACGTACCTTAGGTAAGGTGTTGCTCTTCCGCTGTCATGGTAAAAACTACTCCCAATTGCGGAGCGGGGTCGACTTTGCAGTCTCTGGCGATATGGCTGCTTTTCCCACATCGGTGGCAAACTTTATGTTGGTTGGCAGGTAGGGTCAGTGTGCAGGTTTTGGAGAGGTAGCTGGGCTTCCCACATCGATAGCAGACGTCCTTCCCGGCTAGGCAGATTCCACTGTGGGTCTACCGCACTTCTGACAAGGTGGCACACGTCCTCCTTCTTGGTGTGACTGCGAGATTGCTTGGTCTGGTTGGTACGGGTCCTGATCCTGCTCTAGTGATTGTGGTTGCCACTATTGATCTGAGACCAGTTCTTTCCCCTCGGGAAAAATGAGGCTTGAAAAGGTCCTCTCTTCCTTTGTTCTGCTGGTGAGCCGCCTATGTCTTCAAACCTTCTTGTATTCCTCGCCATGCGCACTCGTGCTAAATCCCTGTTGGCTTCTTCTTGAGCCGGACATGTGTTGAAAACGGTGGCATAATCTCGTACGCCAGATACATTCAGGAATACCCGCAACTCGGGCTTCAATCCACGCTAGTATTTCCCGCACTTCTAACTTTCATTGGGGTGGAGCTTGTAGTCTTGTGAATGCTAGCAGAGTCTCTCAAATGTTGTGGTGTATTCCGCAACAGTCATTACTCCCTACTTCAGCTCTAAGAACTCGGCTCCCTTTCTGTCCTCTAGCTCCTGAGGAAAATACTTACCCAGGAATGCCATCTTAAATTGATCCCAAGTAATCTGACCGTCGTCTTGTTCAAACAGGGGTCGAGTCAGGCCCCACCATTCCCCTGCTGCTCCTTCCAGCTTCCTTGATGCGAATTTAATTTTCTGTCGATCAGTGCATGGGACATCCTCAAAGAACTGTTCCATCTTCCGGATCCATCCATGGACCAAGTCCGGGTCCATTACTCCCTCAAAGACCGGTGGTCTAGCTCTGTTGAAGTCCCGATATTTTCGAGCTTCGATCTCCTGTGGCGTTAGCGGTGCATTCCTTTCAGCAGTGATCGCTGCTATCTGAGCGGTGGCTTGAGCCATTTCCCTAAGGATGCCTGTGAGATTTGCAGATCAGCGTTGTGCCGTGTCCTATCCCTACGAGGAGGCATGGCTAATCTGTCGTACCTGCACAAATCCTGAGTTGATCAGTTCTCAAGACAGGCTAGTACACATAACTTAGCACATGCTACATAGCAAGGACATACACCGTGTTCATGCCTGAAAGCATAGTGCAGCTCAGTCCTCAGGCTCCGTCGGACCAAACTGCTCTGATACCAAATAAAATACCCTAGCTAACTGTTTACCCGTACGTAGTAAACAATGCTCACTAGGTTGTTTTCTACTTTGGTGGGGTTACTTCTAGCCCCTATTTTTAACTTGACAAATATTTCTTACTTGAAAATATGGACCGTTTTGAAAATCTGTCGTGTGCGTTATCATTTTATAACGTAGGAGCTGTGCGTGATTAAGATAGCATATAAAGATACAAGTGATAGTTAATTAGAGAATAGTAGTACCGGAGATTTTACTAGAGAAGTATATAAACATACAAGTATTCGGTCCATAACACAATCACACGTTCAAATAATAATACATAATTACATCAACAATTATACAAGTCATAATACATTTTCATATGGCTAAGGGAACATCTAATCCCTTGAGCTCATCCAAAACATAAAGCATAGTTACTGTCTGTTGCTTCCTCGGAGTCCTCTGACGTCCACAACTCTACTTGTCTTCCGTTACCTGCTCCGTCTCGGGGTATACATCATGCTACCTGGAGTCATAAGGCAGTGGGGGTGAGAACGGTAGGTTCTCAGTGGAAACTGTAGCTCTGCGCTCTCGGGTTTCATTCAGTTATACTCCGGGTCGTTCAGGTGTTTCTAAGTGAACATGCATACTAACATTCCTACTGATTATTATCTGGCCTAAGGTCCTGAACAGCTTTATCTACGTTACTAGGTGATAGGGGAACTACTCTTGCTTACTAAGTTCTCGTGCTTGTTATTTTCCTTCGCATCCTTACATAGCGGTCTCGACCGTTCTCCTGACGGTACTTACTTCATATTCATTTATTTTCTTACTTAATCATACTCTCATACATACATTCCTACATACCTTACATACATACATTCATGCACATATCACATACTTTAGTTCTTTCTTTCTTTCTTTACATACATACATTCATGCACATATCACATACTTTAGTTCTTTCTTTCTTTTATACTTTACTCTTTCTTTACTTTCCTCTTTCTTTTACGCATACCGGCTTACCCGGGTTAACGTCTATCTTTGTTTATCTTACGCATACCGGCTCACCCGGGCTAGCGTTCTTCTTTACTTTAACTTTCTCTTACTTTACTTTTCTCTTACTTTAACTGCTGGTCCACACCTCCTCGTACACCTTGGGACTCGTCCCCTGGTGGTGTACGACTTAACCTTTTATGTCTGTTTCTAGAGGCAACATAACTCCACCCGATCTTTGGGTGGCGAGGGGCCGCCCTGACAGCGTCACCGGAAGCGAACTTGTCCACACCTCCTCGTACACCTTGGGACTCGTCCCCTGGTGGTGTACGACCTAACCTTTTCTGCCTGTTCCTCGAGATAACATGAATCCACCCGCTTACCAGGTGGCGAAGGGTCTGCCCTCACAGCAAGTCCGGAAGTAGACAAATATCTGACTGTCTGTTCTGCTCTTCTTTACTGTTAATCTGTTCTCATTACTGTTTACTTGTTCTGCTTAGACATTCCTACTAGTATAACTACATCCTTTTTCTTTAGTGTTCAATGTTGATCTTTGCACATATCATGGCATGACTTGTTCCCTAAGGTTCATTTCAATTATAATCTTTACTCATTACTTGATTAACTTCTAATCCTCTAAAAGTACCTTAACATGATGCATGGCATGCTAACATATTACTTCCATAAATGTAATGCATGAAATCCTACTTATTATGTCACATTGCTCATATACTTCAGTCATACATATCATATAAATCATAACTTGTTGGACTATGTGCCTCAAGACAGCTTCCATAACCATTTCAATTCTTAGACCGCTCAGCGGTACCCTAGGGCTGCTCAGCAGTTTGAGCCAAAGCGCTCAGCGGTGACTTAGGACCGCTCAGTGATACACGCCGCTCAGCGGTACCAAGGCCCGCTCAGCGGTCACTGGGCGAAACTGAAAACCGAATGCTTTATTTTCTTTCCTTTCTTTTCCCCTTTGCTCATGATTACTCCTTAAGGTTTTCACACATATTCCAACCATCATAAAACTAGCTAGTCCAGGTCACAGGACCCTTCAGAATCATCTCCCTATCCTAGCATGACTTCTAGCATACATAAACATACATAAACATAGAAGCATACACATACACATAATCAAACACAACCACCAAGGAGGTGAGTAAGCCATGGTTACCCACTTTCTTGAGGTTGTTTCGGTGATGAGAAGGATGGGGGAGAGCAATCCTCCAAGCCTTGAGCGCGATCCAAGCTTCCGGCAGAGTTTCTGCAGGGTAACCATAGCTCACACGGGCAGAGTTTCAGCTAGCTCCAGAGAGAATTTCTCTCTTCCAATTTCTGAAAATGAAGGGCTATTTATAGCCAAAAATCTGCCCCTGAAAATACATTTTTGCCCCTTGGAATAATTACCATTTTGCCCTTTTTATTTTCTTTAATAATTAATTAATTCAAAAGATATTAAGGGGTCAAATCAATGAATAGTAAATGAATATTTTATTATTTTCCTAGAAATCTGATTTAAATCATGTGGGCTGCCCATTCTTGACTTTCTCCTGGTTCGTTTCGCTCGTTTTTAATCGCTCGCAGCGCCGGTGCGTCGCATACGGTCGTCCAAAAAATATTCCGCTTATACCGTCACGATCCTCTATTTTTTCCCTACATGGGAATATTATTGGTTTAAGGCATTTGTGAATTTTTATCCAGAGGATTATTTTTTACAGATACCTTTTACCCGTCATTGAGCCCTAGTGACCGTAGACCCTGTTCCGCTCGCGGTTTCGTCACTTCCCGACCTTCCCAATGGGCTTGTGGGACTATTCTAAGGTTCCTGAAACTTTTCCCTGGTACCGGTTGGGTTTCCAGAGACTCGGGGCTCTCTGCTCAATTTTACCAGCTAAACGGGACAAAATGGGGTTGTTCTAGTGTCTGTAGAATCGTCCGAAACAGAGCGAAACTCTGTTTTTCCGACAGTCTAGACTGACCATCCAATCCTAGGGGCCATAAGGGATTCTTTGAGTGTCATCGGAATTCCCAAACATTACACCGAAAATCTTCTACAGACTCGTTTCTCTTAAGGGTTTAGGGTTTCTACTTGGTTAACTCGTATAAGGGCTTAAATGGGTATTTCTCCGATGAAATTCTTACTAAGGAAAAAGTGGGATGTTACATTCCACCCCCTTAGAAAAATTTCGTCCTCGAAATTTCAGCGTCAATTTTTCGAGTATCTCTTTCGCAATTAAGGTTCATATTTCTTACTATTCACGTACATTAGGTGAGGTGTTGCTCTTCCGCTATCATGGTAAAAACTACTCCCGATTGCGGAGCGGGGTCGACTTTGCAGTCTCTGGCGAAATGGCTGCTTTTCCCACATCGGTGGCAAACATTATGTTGGTTGGCGGGTAGGGTCACTGTGCAGGTTTTGGAGAGGTAGCTGGGCTTCCCACATCGATAGCAGACGTCCTTCCCGGCTAGGCAGATTCCACTGTGGGGTCTACCGCACTTCTGACAAGGTGGCACATGTCCTCCTTCTTGGTGTGACTGCGAGATTGCTTGGTCTGGTTGGTACGGGTCCTGATCCTGCTCCAGTGATTGTGGTTGCCACTATTGATCTGAGACCAGTTCTTTCCCCTCGGGAAAAATGAGGCTTGAAAAGGTCCTCTCTTCCTTTGTTCTGCTGGTGAGCCGCCTATGTCTTCAAACCTTCTTGTATTCCTCGCCATGCGCACTCGTGCTAAATCCCTGTTGGCTTCTTCTTGAGCCAGACATGTGTTGAAAACGGTGGCATAATCTCGTACGCCAGATACATTTAGAAATACCCACAACTCGGGCTTCAATCCACGCTGGTATTTCCCGCACTTCTAACTTTCATTGGGGTGGAGCATGTAGTCCTGTGAATACTGGCAGAGTCTCTCAAATGTTGTGGTGTATTCCGCAACAGTCATTGCTCCCTACTTCAGCTCTAAGAACTCGGCTTCCTTTCTGTCCTCTAGCTCCTGAGGAAAATACTTACCCAGGAATGCCATCTTAAATTGATCCCAAGTAATCTGACCGTCGTCTTGTTCAAACAGGGGTCGAGTCAGGTCCCACCATTCCCCTGCTGCTCCTTCCAGCTTCCTTGATGCGAATTTAATTTTCTATCGATCAGTGCATGGGACATCCTCAAAGATCTGCTCCATCTTCCGGATCCATCCATGGACCAAGTCCGGGTCCATTACTCCCTCAAAGACCGGTGGTCTAGCTCTGTTGAAGTCCCGATATTTTCGAGCTTTGATCTCCTGTGGCGTTAGCGGTGCATTCCTTTGAGCAGTGATCGCTGCTATCTGAGCGGTGGCTTGAGCCATTTCCCTAAGGATGCCTATGAGATTTGCAGATCAGCTTTGCGTCATGTCCTATCCCTACGAGGAGGCATGGCTAATCTGTCGTACCTGCACAAATCCTGAGTTGATCAGTTCTCAAGACAGGCTAGTACACATAACTTAGCACATGCTACATAGCAAGGACATACACCGTGTTCATGCCCGAAAGCATAGTGCAGCTCAGTCCTCAGGCTCCGTTGGACCAAACTGCTCTGATACCAAATGAAACACCCTAGCTAACTGTTTACCCGTACGTAGTAAACAATGCTCACTAGGTTATTTTCTGCTTTGGTGGGGTTACTTCTAGCCCCTATTTTTAACTTGACAAATATTTCTTACTTGAAAATATGGACCGTTCTGAAAATCGTTCGTGTGCGTTATCATTTTATAACGTAGGAGCTGTGCGTAATTAAGATAGCATATAAAGATACAAGAGATAGTTAATTAGAGAATAGTAGTACCGGAGATTTTACTAGAGAAGTATATAAACATACAAGTATTCGGTCCATAACACAATCACACGTTCAAATAATAATACATAATTACATCAACAATTATACAAGTCATAATACATTTTCATATGGCTAAGGGAACATCTAATCCCTTGAGCTCATCCAAAACATAAAGCATAGTTACTGTCTGTTGCTTCCTCGGAGTCCTCTGACGTCCACAACTCTACTTGTCTTCCGTTACCTGCTCCGTCTCGGGGTATACATCATGCTACCTGGAGTCATAAGGCAGTGGGGGTGAGAACGGTAGGTTCTCAGTGGAAACTGTAGCTCTGCGCTCTCGGGTTTCATTCAGTTATACTCCGGGTCGTTCAGGTGTTTCTAAGTGAACATGCATACTAACATTCCTACTGATTATTATCTGGCCTAAGGTCCTCAACAGCTTTATCTACGTTACTAGGTGATAGGGGAACTACTCTTGCTTACTAAGTTCTCGTGCTTGTTATTTTCCTTCGCATCCTTACATAGCGGTCTCGACCGTTCTCCTGACGGTACTTACTTCGTATTCATTTATTTTCTTACTTAATCATACTCTCATACATACATTCCTACATACCTTACATACATATATTCATGCACATATCACATACTTTAGTTCTTTCTTTCTTTCTTTACATACATACATTCATGCACATATCACATACTTTAGTTCTTTCTTTCTTTTATACTTTACTCTTTCTTTACTTTCCTCTTTCTTTTACGCATATCGGCTTACCTGGGTTAGCTTCTATCTTTGTTTTTCTTACGCATACCGGCTCACCCTGGCTAGCGTTCTTCTTTACTTTAACTTTCTCTTACTTTACTTTTCTCTTACTTTAACTGCTGGTCCACACCTCCTCGTACACCTTGGGACTCGTCCCCTGGTGGTGTACGACTTAACCTTTTCTGTCTGTTTCTCGAGGCAACATAACTCCACCCGATCTTTGGGTGGCGAGGGGCCGCCCTGACAGCGTCACTGGAAGCGAACTTGTCCACACCTCCTCGTACACCTTGGGACTCGTCCCCTGGTGGTGTACGACCTAACCTTTTCTGCCTGCTCCTCGAGATAACATGAATCCACCCGCTCACCAGGTGGCGAAGGGTCTGCCCTCACAGCAAGTCCGGAAGCAGACAAATATCTGACTGTCTGTTCTGCTCTTCTTTACTGTTAATCTGTTCTCATTACTGTTTACTTGTTCTGCTTAGACATTCCTACTAGTATAACTACATCCTTTTTCTTTAGCGTTCAATGTTGATCTTTGCACATATCATGACATGACTTGTTCCCTAAGGTTCATTTCAATTATAATCTTTACTCCTTACTTGATTAACTTCTAATCCTCTAAAAGTACCTTAACATGATGCATGGCATGCTAACATATTACTTCCATAAATGTAATGCATGAAATCCTACTTATTATGTCACATTGCTCATGTACTTCAGTCATACATATCATATAAATCATAACTTGTTGGACTATGTGCCTCAAGACAGCTTCCATAACCATTTCAAGTCTCAGACCGCTCAGCGGTACCCTAGGGCTGCTCAGCGGTTTGAGCCAAAGCGCTCAGCGGTGACTTAGGACCGCTCAGCGATACACGCCGCTCAGCGGTACCAAGGGCCGCTCAGCGGTTACTGGGCGAAACTGAAAATCGAATGCTTTATTTTCTTTCCTTTCTTTTCCCCTTTGCTCATGATTACTCCTTAAGGTTTTCACACATATTCCAACCATCATAAAACTAGCTAGTCCAGGTCACAGGACCCTTCAGAATCATCTCCCTATGCTAGCATGACTTCTAGCATACATAAACATACATAAACATAGAAGCTTACACATGCACATAATAAAACACAACCACCAAGGAGGTGAGTAAGCCATGGTTACCCACTTTCTTGAGTTGTTTCGGTGATGAGAAGGATGGGGGAGAGCAGTCCTCTAAGCCTTGAGCGCGATCCAAGCTTCCGGCAGAGTTTTTGCAGGGTAACCACAGCGCACACGGGCAGAGTTTCAGCTAGCTCCAGAGAGAATTTCTCTCTTCCAATTTCTGAAAATGAAGGGCTATTTATAGCCAAAAATCTTCCCCCAAAAATTACATTTTTGCCCCTTGGAATAATTACCATTTTGCTCTTTTATTTTCTTTAGTAATTAATTAATTCAAAAGATAATTAAGGGGTCAAATCAATGGATAGTAAATGAATATTTTATTATTTTCCTAGAAATCTGATTTAAATCATGTGGGCTGCCCATTCTTGACTTTCTCCTGGTTCCGTTTCGCTCGTTTTTAATCGCTCGCAGCGCCGGTGCGTCGCACATGGTCGTCCAAAAAATATTCCGCTTATACCGTTGCGATCCTCTATTTTTTCCCTACATGGGAATATTATTGGTTTAAGGCATTTGTGAATTTTTATCCAAAGGATTATTTTTCACAGATACCTTTTACCCGTCATTGAGCCCCGTGACCGTAGACCGCTGTTCCGCTCGCGGTTTTGTCACTTCCCGACCTTCCCAATGGGCTTTTGGGACTATTCTAAGGTTCCTGAAACTTTTCCCTGGTACCGGTTGGGTTTCCAGAGACTCGGGGCTCTCTGCTCAATTCTACAGGCTAAACGGGACAAAATGGGGTTGTTCTAGTGTCTGCATAATCGTCCGAAACTGAGCGAAACTCTGTTTTTCCGACAGTCTGGACTGACCACCCAATCCTAGGGGCCATAAGGGATTCTTTGAGTGTCATCGGAATTCCCAAACATTAAACCGAAAATCTTCTACAGACACGTTTGTCTTAAGGGTTTAGGGTTTCTATTTGGTTAGCTCGTATAAGGGCTTAAATGGGTATTTCTCCGATGAAATTCTTACTAAGGAAAAAGTGGAATGTTACAGGCTGCCTTTTTTGAGGCAGTTTGTGAGGCCCATCAGCACCAGTTGCGACTGTAAATCTTCCACCTGCGCGCATTCCTCGTAAAACCTATCTAGGTATTGCCGTAGAGTTTCTTCTCTCTTCTGCACCACACCCAAGAGGCTTACGACCATCTTGGGTTTGGTTCGTCGGGTGGTGAAATTAGCCGAGAACCGCTCAGCAAGATGCAATGGATACATTTTGGGGGAAGAGCGTTAAACCACATTAACGCTCATTTCCTTAACGTCACCAGAAATGACTTGCATTGTATGGCGTCTAAGCACCGTCTAGGATCGTTGTGTGGCCGTTCAGCGGTCAAGTCACAGCGTCAAAACCAGAATCCTTTCTTAAAGCTTACTGAGCTTCCTACACAGTTCCATCCAACGCAGTTATATTTTCCTAACCTCAATATTGCTAAAAAACCGTTAACACATTATTATCTACATATTTTTCTCATAACATTTCTAATTTTTCCTACTCAAAAATACATACATAAACATACAAATAAAACCCACATAGACAGGGGGAATCAGACTACCCACCTTCAAATCCAGTTTCAAAACGGTAGAAGTGAAGAGGAAAATTGCTAGAGCACTTCCATGATGATCTTGCTATTTTTCCGACTTCCGGCAGCATCACAGCAGTGCGCGAACGGAGCAAAAAAGAAAAGAAAACAAAGAAAAAAAGAAGCAAGAAACAACGAAGCAAAATGCTTCTGAAAGAAACAAAGATGAAAATGGCGTCAGGTGGGGGGTATTTATAGCCCCCACCGGCCATATGTGTGTATATATATATATATTATATTTTATAAGTTTTTATTATTATATTATATATTATATATTAATATTATTATATTATTGTTATTACTATTCACTAGGATTATTATATTATATAATAATATATTCTATATAAATATCTACTTATGGATAAGCATGACCCCCTTTAGTCCAATTTTGATCATGCTTGATCGTGTTTTTGTCATTTGTAGTCCTAGTGCTTTACGTACGGTTGTCCGAAAAATAATTCGAACACACCATTACGATCTATTAATTTTTCCTTATTAGTGGTTGAGTCTGGTGGAGGTATTTGGGAATTATTATTTTATTAGTGTATTTTACTGTTACTTTTGGTATCCGAAAAAATTTCCCATTGGTCCGAAAATCGTCTTAAGTCTCGAGAAAATTTGCGGGGTCACGAAACCTTAATTTTGACTGCGATTCTTATGAGTTAAAGATGATTCTTATGAATTAAAGGTAATAATTTAATTTTCTCACTTTCTAATCAACCTATAATTATTTATTACGCTAACTATCCGTACAACGAGAAAGCGGAATGTTACATTTTATCTCCCTTACTGGAATTTCGCCCCGAAATTCTAGCGTGGCTAAATCCTAGGGTCCTCTGTTTTCCGACTAGGGTGTTCACCTCTCGTCATCCTAACCCCAGTTGTTCCTGACTGTATCTTGTTCTCGTCTGTAACTTACTCGTCTCCACTCTAAAGCTTACCAAATTCTTCTATGTACTTAATATCCCAATCTTTCATAATTCTCTAGGCAAGACCTGAATTGCATCCATTGCTCTCACACTTAATCCCCTTCATCTTCCTTCAATCTTCTTAAATTTATGCTTGCACTTGCATCCTTATCTGCGCTCTTCCCTAGTTTTTCCTATGTACATTTCCTCCTAAAAGACTTATTTACTTTACTTCCACACCTCACCCCATCCTTATATCATCCCATACACTCTTCTCTTAATTCTCTTGTTTTCCATACCTGCTCCATAAGCCTTTGTTGCCTCCACTTCCTTAAAACTTAGTCTCCCAAACTCTTATTTTCCAAACAGAATATGCCTGGGAACTCTTGCGCTCCTATCCTTTACTTAGATTCTCTCGTGTCTTCCCACACCTTCAGAACTTATTTCTATAAGGCTGGAGAAAGTCACCCTCTCCTTTAGTTCTTCGAGACGCTTCCCTGCTCAGTCTTCTTCTTTCTGTCTCCCTCACTACTTGCTGCAGTCAGATGTCTGGTTGACCCTTCCAAAATCTGGCACTTGTCCGCCCTCATCGCATAGTCACTCACGTCTACGTGAATGTCGAAAGCCTGCACTTCAAGCTTCCAACCTCCAAAAGAGTTCGTACCCTGATACAATATGCGAAATCCTTACTAAGGGAAAAGTGGGATGTTACATTCCACCCCATTAGAAAAATTTTGCCCTCGAAATTTCCACACGTTCAAGGGTTTCCAAGTTTTAATTCCTATTAGTTACTTACCCTGAACGTGATCGCCCGTAGCCCATGCCTCTCTGGTCGCTATGATGCAGATAGGATTAGGATGCACGTCTGGGCGAAGTAACCGTGCTTCACGCATCGGTAGTGGACATCCCTTTCGGTCAGACAGTCTCCTAGGTGTCTCTTGCTGTCACTTGGACGGAACATGTAGAAAAGCTAAAATCTTAAGTTTTTCAGTAATCATTCGAATGACTTAGGCTGTTCATTCGAATGACACTTCTCCGTGGGTGAAAAGGATGAGTCATTCAAATGGCATGGCCTTGTCATTCGAATGTCCTCTAAACTTTGCTCTCAGTTGGAAAAAATAATGGGTCATTCAAATGACTTGTGCTATATCATTCGAATAACCTGGTAAAATTCCTCCTAGATGAGTAAAATTCAGGGTTATTTGAATGACTATGCTGAGTCATTCGCCATTCGAATGTCCATGTATTAAACTCAATCACAGCGTTGTTGTTCTCCGAAAACCCTTTTTAACTTCTCGTAAGTTCCAAAAAATACAATTATATTTTTCCTAACATTAAAACTACGTAAAATCATCATTTGCTCATTATCATTATATTTTCTACATAACATTTTCTATTTTTTTTTATCTAACATACACATATAATAGCATAGAAAAACCACATAGACAGTAATGGTCGGATTACCCACCTCCAAATCATGTTTGAAGACAATGGAAGTTGTGAGGGAATATCCTGAAGCACGTTAGGATGATCCTGCTATTTTTCCTGAGTCCGGCAGCGTAACCGCAATATGCACGAACAAAACAGAAAAATGTTTAAGCAGATGAACTGAAGTGAAAATGAAAGCCACGGAGTGGCCTTTTTATAGCACTGAAGGCGATGGCAATTATGCTGCCTCAGTGCTCTTTTTTATTATTAGTATTATTATTATTATTATATTATTATTTATATATATATATATATACATGCTTATCCCTGATAAGCTTAGCCTACGTGGCTTTTAATTAATTTCGATCATGTTTGATCGTGTTTAGTTGTTAGTTGTTTGGGTGCCTCGTGTACGGCTATCCGAAAAATATTCCGGACACACCATCGTGATCTACTAATTTTTCTTATCAAGAATTTAAGTCCGATCAAGGTATTCGTAAATTTATTTTCATAATAGTGCATTTTACGGATACCTTTGAGTCGTAATTAAATTCTGGTGACGATCGAAAATCGATCTGAATCTCGTGAAATTTTCGTGAGCCTACGAGGCCATCATTTTGACTAGTATTTTGGATAAGAAAACTTTTATAACTAAATTTCCAGTCTAAATAATCTTTGTAAGGGGAAAAATCGGGATGTTACATCCTGGACTTTGTTATCTTCTACAAAATCATAATATGGGAGTCCTCCATGAAAGGGTGTAGTTTTTCTGTAACTTTCTCGTTGAATAAAAAAATAGACACATACATGGTGACACTCCGAGGGGTGTGGTTGAGTAGGAAAGAGTTCATCCTCCCTTCACCAAATGTCAATGGTATGATAACTAATGACGATTAGTCGTCGATACCGCACCAATGGACACCCTGGTTGTGAAACAAAAAAAAAAGACCTACATGGTGACAATCTTACTCAGCTATTTCGAAGGAAGAGGTTTGGCATGCATTGAAGTCATTGAAGGCATTCAAAGCCCTAGGGCTGGAAGGTTTTCAATTTTTCTTTTTTCAAAAGACATTGGCATATTTTTTGACTTGCTAAAGCAGTTCTAACGACTATTCTGACTTACACTATGACAGTTTCTCGACTTCCCCAGGGAATTTGTGATGACATTGATCTTATTGTTAGGAATTTTATTTGGGGGTCCAATGGCTCACAACATGATCTTAACCTTGTTAATTGGGACATAGTGGCTATGCCTAAAGACAATGGTGGATTGGGCATTCGAAGATGCGTTTATCCAACATTGCCATGCTAGGTATACTTTGTTGGGATTTCTTTAACTGTGGTTGTTTTAGGAATTATATAACAAACCAGTGTCTTGGCCAATGGTTTTGGCTCCCTCCAATAGCTCATGCACCTGTTGTGCTTTCATAAAAAACTTGTGATTGGTTAAGTGATGGTTTTCAAATGCATGTTTGGACAGGTGTAGCTTCCTTCTTGTAGGATTCTTTGAGTATGTTGGGGAAATTGTGCAACCTAGTTCCTTTCATGCATATCGCTGATATTGATATGCCAGTAAGAGATGTGTGGCGTGATGGTGATTAGAGACTTAACTCTCTCTAAACGACAAACTTAACTCTCTCCAATTGACCCTTCTTCCTGAGTTAGTTAATAAAATTTCTAGTATCAGTTTATGGTTGCATTCTGAATCCTCTGATTTTATTTGTTAGACAGGTAATTTTTCTAGTCAATATTCAGTTGCTTCAACATATCGCTAGCTACTCATTTCTTTGCAACATGCTTCTTTTTCAAGCTCTTTTCCCTCTAGTTGGCACTAGCTATGGTAGTTACCAACTACAGCAAAATGTCAATATTTATGTTGGTTAATTCTTTATTCCTCCATTCTAGTGAATCTATTGCAGCTTTAGCAGGGTCTAACTATGACGACAACTTGTGTGAGATGCTAAACTGCAAACAAATCAATTCTACTCTTCCTTAAGGATAGTTTTAAGTTGCTCCAGGTGTGCCAGGATTTCTCCCTGTTATTGGACTTCTTTATCTAGTCTGATCAGAAACTTTGATTGTAAGCTTTGTTCGCCATTCTGAATCCCAACTCTGGTGTACCATTCTTTGGTGGTATAGAGGAAACAAAATGATGAAATCATTGGGTAGAAGGACATGTCGTTGCAAGGAACTTTATCCACTATAGACTCAGATAACTACTGCTAGAAATGCAGGGATGGCAGCTACTCCTAGTCACAAGCAATGATTAGTTTGGTGGTGTAACATCCCGACTTTTTCCGTTACAAAGATTTCGCGTAATAAATAATATGAGACAATTATTTAGATTTGGAAATTTAATTATAAAATTTATTCCTCAAAAATACCAGTCAAAATAATGGTTTCGCAATCCCACGGAATTTTGCTGCGTTTCGGACCCATTTTTTACGACTCAAAGATTCCGTAAAATGCACTATTATAAAAATAAATTTACGAATACCTTGACTAGACTTAAATTCTTGATAAGAAAAATTAGTAGATCACAATGGGGTAATCAAAATATTTTTAGGATACTCGTACGCGAAGTACACAAACAGCTAACGACCAAACACAATCAAACATGATCAAAATTTAGTCACAGGGCCAAAGGCCATCCGCTCTCTCACGGCCTCACCACATACACACACACTCTTATAAGCCAAAGAAAAGTCAATTTGGTCAAAGAGGATAACCTGGCCACCTAAGCCATCCTTATCCAATTTTATTTCTTTTTCTTTTTCTTTTATTGTGGGCCACAAATTGGCAAAAAAATATGAAGGGGAGTCGTGACCTTGTGGCCTATAAAAGCCCCCATGGCTTTCATTTCCTCATTTTTTAGCTCTTGCTTAAATTCGTTACTTTCGGACACTCTGTCGTTACACTGTCGTAGCCGGAAACTAGCAAGGAAAAGCTATGCACTCTTGGAAACATTTTCTCATCACCCTCTCCACCAACCAATACTCTTAAGAAGTAGGTAAACTAGCTTGAATCACCTCTTGGTGGTCTTATGTTTGTTTATGTGATTATAGGAAAATACCATGTATTATGTGATAGAAGTTAGGATTATGATGCATGGATGATTTTGTGTTTTCTTTGAATTAGAACATGTGATATTGTGATTGTTGGAACTTGTGGTGAAACCCTAAGAAGTGTGCATGAAGTGTTTTGGAGAAAAGGTGAAAGAAAGAAAAAATAGCGAAATTGTGACCTTGTGTTATGCCCAGGGCGTTGAGTGGCCTGTGGGTCTGCCGAGCGGCCTGAGTAGTTTATGCTCCATCACAGCGTTTGCACTCAGAGCGCTGAGTGGCCTAAGCTGACCCACTGAGCGGCCTGCTGAAAATTCAGAAAATGTTTTGGAAATTTCAGTTCTGTGATTTGTATGGCATCAGGGTCCGCTGAGCGACCCTAAGGGGCGCTGAGCGGCCTAAACCCTAGTCCTCATGCAACCTTGGGCTTGGATGGCTAAGTATCCTGAGAATGCCTTATGGGCATTGAGCAGCCAAGATAGGGTGCTGAGCGGCCTGGGGGGCCTTAGGTCACTAAGTTAACCTGGGTCAGGGGCTGAGTGATTGGAGAAGTTCTGTGGGCTTGCATATTCCAAGAAGCACTGATCCATGCTATTTACGGGTAACAATAATAACGATTATGTCTTATGTTGAAATGCATCGTGAGGACTCGGTCACCATTAGGCCTTTAGGATGACTGTAGATAACTAGCAAGTAATCACCTAATGTTTTAAAGATCATAACTAAACCTTAGGGAAATGGTAAAGCCCTTAAGAAGGTTTCGGCCACCCAGGACCAGTGATAAGTCAATTTTATACCCTAAGTTATTACTCCATAAGTGGGCAAATGCATACTAAAATGTGTAGGTTTAATACTTAATCAATATGATTTTACACATTATCCTCTTTTATGAAGAAATGAGAAAAACGACAAGTTTACGTATTATTTTAACCATAAGTATTTAATATTTCCCTTGGAGTTTTCTATTATAAAATTTCAGGAAATGAAGGTTCAAGAGGATCATTGAAGATGTGAAGAGAAGATTTGGACCAAGGAATGCAAGATCAAATTCAATTCCAAAAAGATTTGGTTAAAAGATGAGCTGAGAATTTCTGACACCGACTTTGCCATTGATTTTGAGCCATGATAGAGATTCAATCACGATTTGATGTCAACTACAAAGTTGTAGATCTATCTCTTAGCTTTAAGTGGCAATTTGAATCACCTCAATCGGAGGTCTGTAGCT
>QANU01087489.1:0-12444 GCA_003254905.1 Nissolia schottii
CTTGGTATAGATACCATTTTAACTGTAGTCCTCGACTATGCAACGCGTAGGAAATTGTTGCAAGTCAAGTGTATGCTCAGCTCCAAATTTATGCCCCCATTACATTTGATCGCAGAATATATATATACATGAAAAACTAGAACGAGCGACAAGGAAAGAAAAGGGAAAACTAATAGGATAGAAATTAGATCAAGTTCTTTATATGTATTTCATCTAATTTTTTCAATCAAATAACACCCACGTGTATTTTTAATTAATAAAGAGTGCATTTTTAATTTCAAAATTACTTCTTTTTTGGTAAACTCAAAATTACTTATTGTAAGGTCTACGTATTGTTACCGTAAAAACAGAGTCTACTTATTGTTATTTGATTTGACAATTGGTTACTAAAATCTAGGTGTTATCAATTTGTGAATTCTCTCTAGCCAAATCTCAATTATTGATATTTATTCCTAGACAATTAATTATGGTTTCTACCACACGATCTTAGTCATGCACAAATTTCTCTAATTCCTGCACAACTCTTTAATCAATTCACCGGTGATAAAGCCACAAAAGCGTTAAGAACCATAGAAACTCTAGAAAAGAACAAAGAATCTAGCCACTAAAAATGGTCATTGGATCCAAATCTATGAATACAGAGTGCATATTGATCGTGAATCAATAGAAGAAAAACAGGATAGATATGAACACATGAATCTTCTTGATGCAACCACAAAACCTAGTTCCCTTATTAATCTCCCAAGTGCAAAGTTTACCAAACACGAGCTAAAGATGGCCAAAAGACCACCAAACGACGGTCAAACACCCTATTTGATTCTTTAAAAGTTCATGTGAACTTAGATGTGTTATATATACTATATTATTAAGCATCATGAGGAAATGGGTTGCCATTAGAGCATTAGGGAAACCTTAGATAACTAGAAGATTAATCATGTAAATATAAAAAGATAATAACTGAACATAGGGAATGAACAAGATCTTAAGAAGGTTTCAACCACTATGGGTTCGGTATACCTGGAAAATATGTACGTAGTTATATAACAGGGAATTCATTTCTCTTGGCATGCCAATGGACACGCCCCTCACCAATCTTACAAGATGGATTGGTTAATGTTGAGGAAGCAAGCTTAAATCTGTTGTGAAAAGTAGACTATGTATCTATCAGGTGACTGTCGCCACCATCAGAATACATCCTTCTTTTCCTTAGGTTGAGCTCAGACCAGAGTGGTTGCGACCCACAGACGCATTTAGAGTAAAACATGTAACCACTCCCTGTGAGGTGGTGAGGGGCTGCCCTGTGACAAGTCGGGGGGTGTTAATCTTGTTTTCTTAACATAACCATCCTTTGTGAGATGGTAAGGGGTTGTCGAGTGACATGCCAAAAGGGGGATATCCTAATTATTATCTAAGTAATTATTTCTAAGGTATGCCGAACCGATTTGGCTGGAACTTATCTAAAGTCTCGTTCAGTTCTAGGTTCAGTTATTATCCTTTTTATATTTTTCTTTGTGATTGACTTTCTAGTGATCTACGGTTACCCTAACACTCCTAATTGGCAACCTATTTTCCTCATGATGCTTAAAAAAATTGATATGTCATATAGTAAAATCACACACATAATCCAGTTAATTTAACACAATTATTAATAATTTACAAACTAAATTGAACTAGTATTTTCGAAATCATGTGCTCTCAAAGAACTTATGGAAACTCTACATTTAGGTTATCCGACCCCAAACTCTCAGGGAAAGGAATTAATCCCTAAGTTACTCCCAACTCTCTAAGGTTTTCTAATTAGCGATAATTCTTCTCACANATGGGATATTTATTTCATTTTCTATTGGTTACACTCACACACATCTGAAACACACACACCTTCTTTTTACACACACATACTCCTAAGCTCACACACAACCCTATAAATCCGCACTCACATTTCTTCTTGGTTTTTTTCCACATAACCCTTAAACACACATATCCTTCACTCACACACACATCCCAAACCACAACATACACCACCATATGTACTCACACACCAAATCATACACTCACCCGTAACACACACCTACACACACCATAACACGCACTCGCACACTAACGCACTCACCCATCTTCACGTGCATGCACAAACCACATCGCTCCTGCATTCTCACGTCAAAATACACTCACCCATCTTCACATGCATGCACCCACCATAGCACACTTGCACTCACACATCAAATCAACCTCACCTATCTTCACAATCACCCACCCACACACAAACCGTGACACATGCACCCTCAAACTGCAACCCATCTACACACACTCACCCAAACCATGACCCACATGCACACACACCCCCCGGAAAACACAATGGCACGACCCAATCTCAGCAGAATAGACAATTATTTTATAAAACAACAATAATTACAAAACCACTCAAACTAGTAGGTGTTAATCGGATTACCCACTTAAAGAAATGAAAGTTCTTGAAGAATCAACAATGGCAAGGTGATTTGTAGAGGAGCCTCGGGTGAGCCTTCAAGTGTTGCATACAAGGTCGCCGGAGGGAAGGGATGGCGGTGGCTGTCATGGTGGCTTCGGTGGTGGAGAGAGAAAAACACGAAGATGGAGAGGAAGAGAGAGGTGGTGCTGTGAATTGAGAGATTCGAGGGAGAGGCACAATGGCTTGAGGGAAGTGAAGGAGAGAGCTGCGGTGGATTTCTTAAGGTTGCGTGCTTTCTATCAATGAATTGAATGAAGTTAATGGTTGCTGCGTGGTTGGTGAAGGGAACTTTAAATGTTCCTTGCTGAAGGGAAATGGAATTCGTGCAGCGGCATGTGGCCCTAGGGGGCATTGCCATGTGGCCGTGAGCCACCTATAATGGCCATGCATGGTGGCGACGCATGCCACCATGCATGCGTGGTGATCAAACAGATAGCCTATAAAATTTTTCGAGTACTAAAATGTGATCTATTAATTTTTCTAAGGATAAATTAAATTAATTAAGGGTACATATGAGTCAATTTTTATAAAAGTGAGTCTCAATGATACCTTTAATATATATATATAATTTGATTTTGACGAGAAAAGATAATTTATTTCGGGGCTCGCGGGATTATGCGAGGACCCCAAATTATTATCTTTATTGCTACTTTTGAAGATAGCATAATAATTTTAAATTTTATGTCCTAGTTAAACAAATTATTTATTTATCTATTTTGCGAAATAGCTTTAAAGAAAGTGGAGTGTTACACCGCGCACTTAGAGTGTGAACGGGTAGCAAAGAGAAAGAGCGTGACAATTACTTTTCACTATTTAATGCACCGCAAATTTGATCTAATTTGGTTCTGCAATTGAAAAATGTTTTGCCATGTGCATGAAAAAGTTTTTGCATTCGATGTTGCTATATATTTCATACGGTGACTATACAGTGACAACAAAACCAACGTACACCCAGCACTATTACTGGTAAATATATTTATCTTTTTGTTAAAAATTTATACTTAATGCATTTATCCAAGTTTAGAAGACAACGGATCTTCGCACGGGATTTCAATAAAAAAATTACAAACTCGTCTAAATTATTGCATGCCTAGGACTCTAAGACACAAAACAACTGCACCTTTTCTTCTCATTTGACTATTAAGCTGAAATCAAATTACTCCATATAGCAATCATAGGCTGTGATTTCACAATGCCACATTGCTAATGCAAGCAAAAGGATTTAGAGCCATCCACACACACGTAGCCAATTTGGCAAAAGTAGAGAAAATTGCAAAATGACAACTATAGGCCATTGGTCTATGTGCGCCTAACTTCCAACCATCGATCCCCGCTTTTCTCTGCTATATTCATTTTTCCCAATGTCTCTTAATCTCTCTCTCTCTCTCCTTGTCATATCTCTTTCATCTTTCATCCCTGAACCTCAAAACTCAGGCACCCCGTGATGTCAAAGGCGGTGGTTTACGCCCTAATAGCCACCGCCACATTGTTCTTCGTAGTCCTATCCCCATTGACGCTCGAGGAGCGCAGGGGTCGCCACAATCGCAGGCTCGGGTACAAACTAATCGAGAGAACACCGACTTTTGACCCTCTCGTGACGCAGATTGAAAGAGAGGCTGAGAAGAGAGCACAGACATATCCTCACGCCCCATCGGTCAAGGAGGCTGCAGAGACGTACCAATATCTTACCTCGGGCGGAGAGCTGAACACCACGCTGAGGTTGATCATTTTGTTCCCATTGTTAGATAGAGAACCGAAAGATGGTGTGGTTAGCTTTGATGAGTTGCAGGCGTGGATTACGCAACGAGCCGCGGAGAGATTGGATTACGTGACGCAGGCTGAGTTGGAGTCCAAGGACCGGGATGGGGATTCGGCCGTCTCTTTTAAGGAGTATTTGCCTCAGTTTTCTGACAAGGATATAGGTAATTTGTTTTCTTTCCTAGAGTGAAGAGGTTCATTTGGGAAGAAATATGTTTGGATATGAACAGGATTATGTTTTAGCATTTACATTGAGATTGACGTGCGATTTAAAATTAAAATGTCATTATGCGTGGTTAAGAGTATATCGAACATGATCCTTTGGTAGAACATGAGAATTTCCATAATCGGAAGACACTTGATCCTTTTTTCTTGTTTGAGATATAAAATCGTAAATAATTTCACTTAATAAATTAAAATTTTAAAAAATGTTAATATTGAGATGAAATGAATGGAGCTAAAACTTGATATTGGACATGGTCACACACATAAACAATTTTTTTAAATGATAGCATACGATATGATTACCATAGTAATATGAATAATAACTACTCCTCTGACCCATTTTAAGTGTTAATGTATGTGTATTTAAAAAAATCTAAAATTAAGAGTGTTTTACAGAGTAAATTTCATAAAGTATCTTTATTTTATTTGATTTGATTTAGTTAAAGTGTTTCGTATTGAAGAAAGAGATAAAGATAATATTATAGGGTTAATTATTTTTTACCCTCTCATAAATTTTTAATTTTGTACTTTATTCCTCATAAATTTTTTGTTTGAAAATCGTCCCCCCATAAAAAAAAATTTGTTAGGTTTTAGTGTCTGTCATCCATTTGGGTCATTAACTACTGACATAACAGTTAACTTGGTCATGTGCCATGCACATGACATAAACTTAATTCAATTTTTAGTCCTTCATAAATTGACAATTTTTTCCCCTCATAAAATTTTCGTTAGAAAATCATCTCTCATAAATGTTTTCATTAGGAAATCTTTTCTCATAATTGGTTTTGTTAGGTTTTAGTTCTTGTCATTCTCTTTTTGAGCTGTTAACTGTTAACGTGAAAGATAACTTGGTCATGTGGCAAACACATGCCACGAACATGACCACTAAACCCAAATCTTAATCTAACTCACTTAATTAATATCCTACCCGTGACCTGCGATACATAATCCTAAATTAAAAAATATTATCATCATCATGAACTTTAACGGTGAAGAGGAGGGTCAACGGCGAGTCAGATGTGAGTAAAGGAGAGTCATAGTAGTGAGGTGGGATAGAAGGGGAGCAAGGAGAGAGTGGGAGGGCACGAGAGAGGTGTTTTTTTTCAAAAAAAATTAATTCATCCCAAGTCAAGTTTGGATGGGTCGGCTTAAATAATGGATCAATTGTGTTTACCGCATGGTCAAGTTAACTATCATGTCAGTAGTTAACGACCTAAATAGAGGATGACAAGAACTAAAACCTAACAAAAAAAATTATGAAGGACAATTTCCTAACAAAAACATTTATGAGGGACGATTTCCTAACAAAAAATTTATGAGGAATAAAAAACAAAATTCACAATTTATGATAGACTAAAACTGAATTAACTCTATATCATGTATGTGGCACGTAATTATCACATGACCAATTTAACTGCCGCATCAATAGTTAACAGCCTAAATGGACAGAAGAGACTAAAATCTAAAAAAAAAAATTATGAGGAACGATTTTCTGACAAAACATTCATGAAAGATAAAACACAATTTACAATTTATGAGAGACTAAAAATATAATTAACTCTAAAAAGTTACTATTTTTTAGACTAATAAATTAGAGATATAATTATAAACATATATAATAATAAATTTTGTATTAAAAAGTGAAAATAATAGATAATTTAAAAAACAAAAATAGCAGAAGTGAAACTTAAAATAAACTAAAGCAACTACTAAATTTGGATCGAACTGACCTATTTGACGAGTGAACCGAGAAACCGACCTAATAACTATTCTAAATAGCACTGTAGATCATATATGCTTGGGAATCACATAAGAGCTAAGGGCATGTCTAGTCCCTTTAGCTGATAAAATACAAAACACAAGATATCGTCCTTTTACTTCCTTGGAATCCTTTGATGCCAAAGTCTTTACCCGTCCGACGATGCCTACTCTGCCTTGGCGTACGCGTTATGCCTCCCTGGAATCATAAATGAGTAGGGAATGAGAACATCACGTCCTCAGTAGGAATCTTAGGGCCTAACTATTCTTTGTTTACTCAATTATGATCCAGATTGCTCAGGAGATCTCTAGGTGATAGAATATGCTAAAGTTCCTACTTGTTATTACTTTAATCCATGCTAGTCCTGAGCAGCTTTATCTAATTTACTAGGTGAGCGAGTATTCTAGTCTTTGCATTACTTAACATAAGAAAACTCTTCTTGCAAACTAATTCTATTCGTTGAGTAATCGTGACGTTGGATCACGTACTCTCTCGTCTCCCGTAACCTTATAGAGGCTGTCGTGTGAAACCTTGTCTCTCAACGTTGCCTTATCATATAGATATATGGTTTAGGGTTTAGGGTTTAGGGGGTTAGGGTTCTCTTATGTGCCCTGTCAGGTACTTTCCATCAGGGCAACATCCTTCTTTTCTGCTTCTATGTCCATCATTCTCTTTTGTAGACCGTGGGACCGTCGTCCCCTGGCGATGTACAACCAACCTCTGTTTCCGTATTGATGACGACCAGGCAGCGCTCTTACCTGAGTGGTATCTAATCACAAATGCATGATGGCATACTTCACCAATCATCAATAGGGAATGACCATCCTACTGGTAGGATGGTGGGTGCCGCCCTAACAGCATCACCAGGAGTGGACTCGTACTTTTTTAACATTTTCTTTAACTTTCTTAACTTTTCTTTGGGCCCTTTATACTCTCTTGGCGCCTCAAACTTTCTCGTGACATCACTTCTTTATACATTCATTTTTTTCATTCTGACTTTGATATCATATCAGGTTTAAGCCTGCGTTCAAATCATTAACCAATCTTCTTGCTGGACTGGCAAGACGCTTGTTCGTAGACGTGCCAAGAGAGGGGGATTCCCTATTATATAACTATGTACTTATCTTCAAGGTCTTCCGGACCCTATGTGGTCGGAATCTTCTTAAAATCTTACATTTTCCCTAAGGTTCATTTATGATCTTTAATAGAGTTAAGTGATAACTTCTAGTTATCTAAGGTTGTCCTAAAGCCTGAATGACAACCAAGTCCTTATGATGTATATTCACATAATTTTAACACATAATACAGGATATACAACTCCATGAATAGCAAAATTGAAGACAAAAAGCTTGGAAACCTAGGTCATTCGAATGACTTATCACAATTCATTCGAATGCCACGGAAAAATTGGAGACAGAGACCAAAAACCTGAGTCATTCGAATGACCATGCCCTAGTCATTCAAATGACCTGAATATTTTGCTCTCGGTTTAGTAATATCACTTATTCATTCTAATGACCATGCCTAGTCATTCGAATGACCTGTGCTCAGCGGACCTCTGTGGCCGCTCAGTGGCATTAATTCTAATGACCATTCCTAGTCATTCGAATGACTCGAATATTTTTGCTCCAGGTTTAGTGAAATTGGTGAGTCATTCGATTGACCCCGGCTAGTCATTCAAATGACCATAGGTCTGTTCCAGAAAATCAGCAGCATATTCGACACAATTCCATGCACCAACATTAAGGCTTCCAAATCTAAATTTTCTCTCAACATTTTTCCATTAAAACTTAACTTTTCATCTTTTAAAAACCTTTCCAAAATCATTGTTTCTTGGTAGAAACCTTATTGTATCCCAACAGTTCTCCAGGCAAATCATAGCAACATAAACAACATATACATAATAATAATCACATATAAATCACTAAGGTGGTGATTGTGCCAAGATTACCCACTTCCTAAGAGTGTTGGTTGGTGGTGAGACGAGGTTTTCACGAGCGTTGGGCTTTTCCTACTATTTTTGTTGTTAAGTCATCGTAACAACAGAGTGCACGAACGGAACATGTTTATGTGAAAACAGATGAAAAATGAGAACTGAAAGCCACGAGGTGGCTATTTATAAAGGCCAAAGTCGATTGGCCTTTGGCCAATTTTGGCTAAAATAAAATAAAGAAAAAGAAGTGAACTTGATGAGATAATATTAGGCCAAGTTGCCATCTTTGTCTGTGTCTCTCACGAGACTTGGCTGCTGTGTGTGTATTCCATTGTGCTTTTTGAAGATGTTTGGTCGTTAACTGCTTGTATATGGATGTCCAAAAAATATCCAAGCACACCATTGTGATCTACTAATTTTTCTAATGAGGAATTTAAGTCAATCCAAGGTATTTGTAAATTTATTTTCATAAAAGTGTTTGTTACAAATACATTTGATACATAATTAAATTCTGGTGATGAAAGGTAATTAATCTGATGTTTGCAAAATTTTCGCGAAATCGCGAACTATTACCTTCACAGACATTTNTTTTTCTAATGAGGAATTTAAGTCAATCCAAGGTATTTGTAAATTTATTTTCATAAAAGTGTTTGTTACAAATACATTTGATACATAATTAAATTCTGGTGATGAAAGGTAATTAATCTGATGTTTGCAAAATTTTCGCGAAATCGCGAACTATTACCTTCACAGACATTTTGACGTAAGAATTTATGTTTCTAAATTTTTAACCTACACAGAGAGCTTGTATATGTATTTTTTTGGCGAAATTTTCACTAATGTAAAAACAGGATGTTACAAGAAGCAGCTGATGAAAGTTGAAAATTAAGAGTGTGGTATTAGGGTTGGTAAATTGGGCAAGTCTATTAATTAACTACTAGTAGAACTTGAGAAGCGAGTGTCTATTAAGCAAATGTTTTTTTAGGGAATAATTATTTTTATGATTAATATCATATTTGGTCCGTAGACTTTATACCCTTATTCTAATTAGTTACTCAATTTAAAAAAGTGGCAAATTAGTCCTTATATTTTACAAACATTGGATCTGTTTTTCTATGTAGTACTAAACAGGTTAGTCCTAAACAAGTTGGATTGTCAAATTGTTTAGGGACTAGTTAGGGTAATGCTATGAATGTTTCAGAATTGCTTAGGAAAACAGATCCAACATTTGCAAAGTAAGTTAAGAGACCAATTAGGGTACTTGTGTAAAGTTTAGGGACCAAATATGATATTAACTCTTATTTTTTAATGGTAACTATAAGTAATAAGCAGTAAGTAGTTATTGTAATCATAAGGGTAAAAATAGAAATAAAGTTGAACACTAAATAGCAATTATTTTTTAGCATCTTCTTTATTGTATGTATAGATGAAAAATTATATTTGTACACCAAAAAGTGAAGGGACACATACATCTTGTGAGAGAAGTGAATGAAAGAAAAAAAATAACGAAAAAAAAGTAAGTAATGAGTCTCATATATTTTGTTAGTAGAGTGTTGAAGTGTTTGAGATGATATGATATAAAAAACACACACGCTGTTAATTATTAAGGAGTGCCGAAATTTTAATTTAAGTAACCTCCCTAAGTTTGCTAATATGTGATATGGAGCATTTCTCTTTATGTTTATTCTTGTTTAGCAGGTTTTAATTAATTTTTGAATGCAAATCAAATGACAAAAAGAAAATTATTTGTGGTCTTGGAGCACTACATTAAATATGTTTTAAACTACACAATAAATCACTTATAAATATTATAAATAGGTATTCTCAAACTTGATACTATTAATAAGTCATTTATTATGTAATTTAGAGGACATTTACTATGCTGATCTAGAACCCCACAAGAACTTTTCCTTAACAAAACATGAGGGATAAGAGAAATCTAATGCATAATTAGAGTTGAGCTTGTGCCTCGATTTGGAGGTTATGTTTATATTTAGGTATCAAAGAGAGAAAAGGAAAAAAAAGGCGGGCATGCTATGTTTCATTTTTTTATTCTTAAAGAAAAAAATATAATGGGCTAGCTTTTTTTGGTCTGGTTGGGTTAGTTATGTTAGCTGTGAAAATGGGAAAAAAAAAAGAGAAAAAGAAAAGATAGACCCCTCTCTCTCTGTACATATATTACATAATATATAATGTGTGTATCATTAAGGGTAATATATTTTGTGTGTATAGTTATTAAACTTGAGTCAACGATCGACTCAATTGAGACACCCTGTCACTAAGTCATTAGTTCAATAAGTGAGTTAGTGGTTGAACCACTTAAACTAAATATACAATTAAACAAATATATGAAAAATACATCAAAATTTTGAATATATATACATATATAATTACTTATAAAGTTCTCATCAGTTTTTTTGACACAAATGAAAATTCTATTCATAACGTCATGATAGAATTTTTTTTCAAATAAAATTATTTTCAAACTTGTTAGTATCCTTTATTAAAAAATAAAACTCCTTAATTTAAGTGGTTCCAAAAACTACGAATCTCCAAATCAAATAGTTAATTCTGATTTTTTAAAAACAAATAATTTACAAGTCATGGCTAGTTGGCCACGTTTTTCTTTTTAAAAAAAATTATTCTAAAATTAAATAAGAAAAATTATAGTTTAAAATTTAAAAAGCACTTCATTTTTCAAGATATAACAAGCTCAACCACCACTTTCACTCTCACCAAAAGAAAAAAAAATCGACTCTCCCCCAAAAAAGAAAACACCACTTTCCTCCCACCCCCAAATGAAAAATCAGATGTTTCCTCATCAATCTCTAATGGTTACAAGGCGACGAGAAGAGTTAATGGTAGAGTAGAGCAACTGACCACCACCATTATGCCAACCTCCTGCGCTGAGGAAACTGAACTCGAAACTTTCCATTATTTACCACCTCTAATAAGTCACAAGCTTCATTACTATTTCGTTAGAGTGGCAGAGATGTATAGGAAGGACTTTAAAGAATTATTTTCTTTATTTTTTTTTTGTTTGTCTTTTTTACTCATCAAACACCAAAATTACATAGGATAGTTGTAGGATTTTTCACATGAATTCACATATTCTTTCAACACCTCACAATTAATGAGAGTAATTTCTCTTTAACTCAACTCACATCAACACCATAACCATAAAATTATTTTCCTTGATGGCAAATAACTCCCTAATCCTTCGGGATAATAATAACTAATGGTAATATAATCATTGAAACCATCAAGTTCCCATGAACTTCAATTTTTTTTACTATTTTATTTTATTCAACATTTGGGATAAATTTAAATTATAATCTTGTTGACACTGCAATTAACTCTAAAGATAAAGTGAATGATCAAGTTTTTAATGAGTTGTCAATATGAATTAAAATGGAGTTTGACAATGAAAACTTGTGATGAAACAGGGAAAAAAGAAATGGGGCATGGCGAAGCAGGGTGGTGGATGGAGAGATTTGATATTGCGGACATTGATCACAATGGGCTTCTTAACTTCACCGAGCTTAGAGAGTAACATATTTGATTTCCTTTTGATTATTTTTTATTGTTTTCAGTATATATTCTTTTGTGGGTTACATCTTGATATATATATTTTCCCCCATTCATTTAATACGCTTAAATTGACCACTAGATATAACTAATCTTCTCGCAGTTTTATGCACCCAGAAGATAGCAAAAATGAAGATATGCTAAAATGGATGTTGAGAGATAAACTTAAGTAAGCCTTCTTACTAAAAAAAAACATGTAGAAAAAACTTTTTCTTCTATGTACTTCTTATTGGCATCTTGTAATTACTTCTTGCATGTGAAAAATTAAATTTTTGCAATGGGAGAACACGTGTAGCTAATTTTGGGTTATTAGTTTCAATTCCCAATGAGCATGAGCGGGACTGAATTTATGGAAATGTAAGAAAAAGAAAATCTATTTGTGTAGTTTGAGATTTTGAACTCCTAGAAGCCCACAACTATGTTGATACCCACATGTTGTGCGGGTTGATAAAACCTTTTTTTTTTGTGGGTACAAATGTGAAAACAAAAGAAAGAGGAACTAGACACAACATTTCTCATCTAAAAGGGGATTGGGCAGAGCTCCCATGGGCAGAGCACTCCAAAGATGCAACCCATCATCATCCTTAGCACCATTCTTTTTTAGAAAATCAATAACCCCATTTGTAGTGCGTGATGGGAAATTCAACACAATAATTCGATAACTCAATCAGAGCTATATGCAGCGGATAATAA
>QANU01087502.1:0-11953 GCA_003254905.1 Nissolia schottii
TTGGATTGAGAAAGACTTTGAAAATTATGATCAGAACTTTGATCAAAACATGTGAAACTTGTATGAATCAATGATAGAATGAAGTTCTGATTGTGTGTCTTGGGTTCTGCACGAATTCTGCAATATATAGGCAGTGGTGCCTGTTCATGAACCAATGCCAAAGCATATGATGCAAAACAACGCATTGTTTCATGAAAAAACACATCCATTCGAGAATGTAATCGATTATCCAAAGGCTGTAATCGATTACACACAAGAAACGGCCATATTTTCAAATTTCAAAAGGTGGTAATCGATTACTGCGGGTTGGTAATCGATTACACAATTCAAAACTTGAATATTTTTGAATTCAAAGTGCTGGTAATCGATTACACAAGCATGGTAATCGATTAACCATGCAGAAACTGAGTTTAAGTATTAAAACCCTTTGAAAAATGTTGCCAAATGCTTCTAGGGTTTTAAGAAAAATGTTAGATATGTTTGTGATGAAAAACTTTGAGCCATTAACCTTAATATATTAACATGTGCTAACTATTGACTCTAGGGTTAAAATCTTGAACCTTTATAGATGTGCAGCTTGAGCCTTGAGGTTCTTTGATCTTATTTGAGTCTTCCCTTTTTTTGTTTTTTGTTGGTGTTGTTGTCGTCATCAAAACCACGCCATCAATGGTCAGAGGAAGAGTCTTCTTCACAATTATTATCTTGCCTGGGATCCTGAACGGGTTTATCTAAGTTACTAGGTGACTGGGGATCTAGTCTTTCTTATCTAAGTTCTCGTGCTCATTAACTTTATGTACTGTTAAGAACATACTAGCCATCTCGGGTCGTTCCCCTGACGATACATCATGCATAAACATCGATACCTACCTACTTATCTGCATACATACTGGCAACATACATATATTCATTCATTCATACATATATAACTACATAGTGCATGGGGGACATTTGGGAACCTCTTACGCATACCGGCTTACCCGGGTTAGCGTCCTTCTTCTCCTTTCTTTTTCATAGTTTCTTCTCCTTTCTTGTGTCATTAACCTCATTAACCAATCCACCCTTTTGGGACTGGCGAGGTAACACTTTTCCTTCCTTGTGTCATTAACCTCGATAACCAATCCACCCTTTTGGGAGCAGTTAACCAATCCACCCTTTTGGGACTGGTGAGCCAACACTTTTCCTTCCTTGTGTCATTAACCTCGATAACCAATCCACCCTTTTGGGACTAGTGAGGTAACACTTTTGACCAATCCACCCTTTTGGGACTGGTAAGGGGCATGTATGTGAGACTTTGCCAAGAGAGGGGTTTCCTAGCATATAACTACATACTTGTTCCCTAACGTTCCATTATGATCTTTAACATTAGGCGGTTAACCTCTAGTTCTCTAGGGTTGCTCTAACACCTAAACGACAACCCGGTCCTCATGATGCATGCTTTTCATACAATAACAGGCATATCCTTACTCATTGGATCCCTTAGAACCACTAAAGTCTCAAGTCTTTCAGGTTTCATTCGAATGTCTAGGGTTGCATTCGAATAGAATCCCTACTAGTGCTTTCATTCGACTGAAATGGGGTTTCATTCGATTGAAATCCTCAGCATGCTTTCATTCGAATGCTATGGAATTCAATCGATTGAAATCCTAAGATTTTCTTTCATTCGACTGAATTGGAATTCAATCGATTGAAAGCTCAATTTGTCTTTCATTTGATTGAAAACCCTATTCATTCGATTGAAAGCTGTAAAAATTACTTCCCCGAGACTTCAGTTCTCATTTTCCCTAGAAACCTACTGTTCGTAGGGTTCCAATTAGTACAGTTATGCATTTCATTTATCCAAATCTTCCAAAGCCCTTTTTACCCTAAAACTCCCAAAATTCCTACTTAACACTTTCACAGTCAAACATACAAAATAACACATATACAGTTAAAAATTAAACCACATAGACAGTTGGCTCAGAGTTACCCACCTTCGATACAGATTCTGAATCGGTAGGGTCGAAGTAGAGAATTTCCTCTTCACAATGGCGTGCTCCTACGATTTTTTCGAGACTCCGGCAAGAAACTGAGATGTGTCAAAATGGGACCGGTGTTTGTGAGAAGGATTGAAAGTAATGTAAATTTTCTGGAAGTTACGTGGCTATAAATAGCTACGCACAGTACCTTTTTCCTTTTCTTTTTTTTTGTTTTTCTTTTCTTTCTTTTTCTTCCTTCTGCTGCTTACTTATTATCATGATTATTATTATTGTTGTTATTATAATAATATTATTATTTATTACATAATTACCTTCAGAAGGTTTAAAAAACCTTACCCGGTCTGGCTCCATTTTCCTTTGATCGCGTTTTGTCCAAAATGTCTCACACCCGATTGCCCTAAAAATATTCCGGACATACCGTTGTGATCTATTAATTTTTCCCTTCAACCCGGGAGCATTTTTCCAGGGATCTTGGACTTTCTTACCGAGTCAAGAAATTTCGCGGGTATTTTTGGTATCCGAAATAGTTTTCGTTTGAGCCGAAACTTGCCCGATGGCTCTAGAAAATTTACGGGACAACAAAACCTAACCCGTATCCCTAAATCCCTGGGGGTTTGGAGGTTTAATTTTCCCGTCCTCACTTTCCCGATGTTTCCTGGCCACTCTCGGCGGCGTCGTCGACGGGTTTTCCGTACACGGGGACTCGGGATGTTACCGGCGTCGTCGACGGGTTTTCCGTACACGGGGACTCGGGATGTTACAGATGTCACATAAGGGCAAATTGGGAATTTTGCACCCAAGGGAAAAATTGGAAGGTGAATTTTGTGCTAAGGCTACAAATACCCCCTATGGTCCAAAATTTTGAGAGAAAAATAAGAGAACCATGGCCAAACTCTGTCCGTTTACACATTCAATCGTTACCCTGTCCAAACACTAACTAGAGACTTTCCTTTATAAAATCCAGTCCAAGTTCCCCAACCCTAACCTCACAAATTTCTCATAGTATGCTAGGGAAATCTCTCCCATAAATCTACTCTAAGAGCAAGAGCTTGGAAGCAACCAAGCAAGGCAGGATTATGCACAAACTCGCTGAACTAGCAGCAAAAACTGTGCAAGTGGGTAACCTAATTATCCGCTGTCTATGTGGTTCCATGTTAGATGTATATTCTGTTAGGATTCCTTTTATGTGACTTCGATTTATATATATGTTGTTGATGATTTTCTGAAATTGCTGGTGCTGTCTATGATTCTGTCAGAAGTTAGGAAAGCCTAAGCGTTAAACGGAACTATATCACGTTTTATAAAGAACCATATGCTGGGATTTTTATCTTGAAAAACTAATTTTATTTTTGGATTCTACACGAAAAATTGAGTGGGGATGTCAAGTTTTATGATTTTTGGAGTCCCCGATGAATTTCTCAGCGAAAAGACAGAAAACAGTGTTTTTAAGCTTCAAGGGCAAAACGAGAATTTCATGTCTTGGGACTGAAGAACTGGGTTGATTTTCAGAAAATATGGGTATATAACTATAAAAAACCTTAAGGGCAAGTCTTGATTCCATCGGGTTTTGGAGAACTAAAATTCCAACGAAAACAAGGCGTTTAAGGGGGCAAAATAGTAATTTTGGGAAAAAGGGGCAAACTGTAATTTCGTGAAGTTGGGATTAAAATCAGAATTTCTAAGCATGAAAAATGATCTTAGGGCTATAAAAAACCTTGGGGTAAGGTCTTGGACCTCTCTGGTTTATGATCGCTAATTTCTGACAGAAACCAGATGCCTATTTTGCTAGTTGTTGGATTTACGTTTGTTTATGTTTAAGGAATGTTGGAGCATGAAATTATGTTCTGTATATGTGTTGAATTTGATAATGAAAGTTAGAGAAAATATTCTTGAGATTAGACATGAAATATCAAGCTATGTTTGTTCTATGTGAACTGTTGACTAGAAATATTGAACTGTACAAAGGAAAGGAAAGGAAAGGAAATAACCATAGGGTATGACGTCACTAAGTCCGTAATAATAATGGGAATGATAAGTACACTGCTGGTAGCGTCGATAGGGCATGCCAATGGGACAAACGTATCTTTCCTAGCTGTGTCGATATGGCCTGCTGGAAGGACAAGTCCAACTCCTAGAACGCGTCAATGGGGTTGTCCCCTCTCCATTCTATGAAAAGGATGGTTATTCTGTTGTTGATCGATGACTGACTCATGGTACAGAGACCATTCAGGTTAAGTGTTGCCTGGTCATCAATAGTAAATGTAACATCCCACTCTTATCTTAGTGAAAATTTCCCTAAATAACTGTTTACAGAGTCCTTGTATGAGAAAACATGTAGAGGTCAGTAGAAATTATTCTATTTGGTTTCAATAAATTCTGCTGACACTCAAATAATTCCTCTCGACCCCTAGAAATGGATAAAAAATCCAAAGTGTCGGTAAAATGAAAATCGGTTTAGTTTCGGACGATTCTACGGACACTATAACAGCCTATTTAGCCAGTAGAACTGAGCAGAGAGCCCCAAGTCTCTAGAAACCTAACCTGTACCGGGAAAAAGTTACAAACACCTTAGATTAGTCCTAAAATATAATTAGGAAGCTTAGGGGATCGCGGAAGTGCAAGCATAATATTTTTCGGACGGTCCTACGCGACGCGCCGAGACTGCGAACGACCAAACACAAGCGATGTGGCTATATAAAGCCAAGCACCAGCCCCCATAATTCAGTCATCCATCCCCTTAGAAGTGCTGAAACTCTGCATGTGTGCTCTACAGTCGCGCTGTGGAAACCCTGACGGAAGCTAGGAGAAAGCTCTGCACTTGGAGGACTACTCTCCCCCAACTCTCTCATCATCCAACCGGCCTTTAAAGCTTCTAAAGAAAGTGGGTAAACTTGGCTTGCTCACCCTCTTTGGTGGCTATGTGTGCTTATGTTGATTCTATGTGATTATGTGACTATGGTAGTTTATGTTAGCCATGCTAGGCTTAGGTTGTAGATGACTTCTCCACGATTCTTTGAGTTGAAATATGTTGGATAATGGTTGTTGGAACTTGTGGAAGAGCCCCAAGGAGTGTCCATGGAAAAAGGAAAGCAAGAAAGCAAAGCAGGTTGTGCAGGCCACGCCCAAGACCCTGAGCGGCCTCATGAACCGCTGAGCGGGCAGGAACCGCTGAGCGGCCTCATGAACCGTTGAGCAGTCTGTAGGCTGAACTGAAAGAAAAAGATATTTTGAACAGTTTTATGGACTGAATGGTTTTAGGCACCACTAAGCAGACCCAAGGGTTGGATTGGTTAATGATGTACCTCACCAGTCCCAAAAGGGTGGATTGTTCAGGGAAGTTACCTCCCCAGTCCCAAAAGAGTGGATTGGTCAAGGAGGTTAATGACAAGAAAGAAAGAAATGAAAAGAAAGAAGGCAAAGAAAGAAATAATGAATGATGAGGGTGACGTCACACCTAAGAGATGATGATGTATGATGATGTATGAGTCCACGCTAGTTGCGCCGCAAAGGCCAGCCCCTGCCATCCCAAAAGGGTGGATGGTTAGCCCAATTGATGGTCAATAATGGACACTAAACCCCATTGGTGGTTCACAACCACCCAAGTGAAAGCGCAGCCTGGTCGTCATCAATCTGGGAATAGAAGTGGTTGTAGTCGTATGGCCACGACTACATGGGCGGCGGACTAAATGTAACAAGTAGGACGCGACCCCGGTTCCCTAGCCCAACCGGAAGTGTAAGAGAATCCCAGTTCCCCCATGCATAAGATACATAATGAAGTAATATGTGATGAATAAATATGTGATGAACGAATATGTGATGCATAAGTATATGATGAATAACGTATGCAAGTCTATGCATTAAGTAAGTACCGTCAAGAGAACGCTCGAGATGGCTATGTATACAGCGAAGGAAGTTAATAAGCACGAGAACCTAGGTAAGAAAGATTAGATCCCCAGTCACCTAGTAACTTAGATAAAGCCGTTCAGGACCCTAGGCAAAGATAATAATCAGTAGGATGTTAGTATGCATGAACACATAGAGATCTCCTGAGTGGCCTGGTTCAGAAGTGAGTTAGAGAAGTACCCGTATGCTAAGGTAACCACTGAGGACAAACGTTCTCATCCCNTTTAAAATGGTCCATATTTTCCTTAACCTTGTATTTTCAAAAAGTAATGAAGGACTATAAGTATTCCCACCAAGTGATCAATAACCTAGTGAGCATTGTGTATGACTCGAGCATAGGCAGTTAGCTAGGGTGTTATAGTAAAGGGATAGAATTAAGTTGTAGTTGTGTGGCTGCAGCTGCAAGGGAGGTGGACTTGAGTATGTTCTCTAAGTGATATACAATTGTACATAAGTGAATGTGCGCAAAAGCTTATAATTAAAATGGGCACAGTTATAAGTGGACGCTAGCTGAAGCTTATTATGTGACAATGTGTGACTTAAGGATTTTACTGGAGAACAGATGACTTAGATAAGGAAGATAGGTTCCTCGATCACCTAAGATAAAGTTGTTCAGGCTTAGTATGAATCTTAATAGCTAGTAGGGATATAGTATAATTGTAACACCTAGAAACCCCTAAGCGGCGTGAAGCATAAATGAGAATAAGGAATTTCCCAGAGCCTAAGGTTTCCCACTGAGAACGCAACGTTCTCACTCCACTCATTTGTGACTTCAGGATCAGACATTGAACAAGGAGTAGGCACCCCGATGGAGCAGTATCCGGAGGAGAAAAACGAGGAGTTGGATGACCAATATTAGGCCAGAATAGGCAATATGTTAACTTTAGGAAACAAAGTTTATGTTTTGTAATATAATGTTATGTACTTGTATGTGATCTCTATAATATTTATAAATGTAACTATTTTGTGAGTTTATGACATGGACCCCTTGTTGATGTATGTTATGAATGTGAATATATCTAGCTAACACTCGTCATGTTTCCTACATTATCACGTACGCCGTATTATACATTGTGAACAAGGCTCATACTTTACCTTATAACACGTACAATGCAAGTTTCAAATCGGTCCATATTTTGGGTAACCATATTTTTAACACATACATGGGACTAAGTATTACCCCACCAAAGTAGATGACAACTTAGTAAGCAAGTTTGCGACTTAAGCGTAAACTAGCTAGCTAGGGTGTTTCATTTGGTATCAGAGCAGTTTAGTCCTTTAGAGCCTGAGGGCTAAGCTGCACTATGCTTTCGATCATGATGACGATGTGTGACTCTGCTAAGCTGTATGTGCTAAGCCATATGTACAAGCCTATCTTGAGACTGATCACCTCAAAATTGTGTAGGTATTACCAGTTAGACATGCCGCCCACAGAGATACTACAAGACGTGGAGAGGACGAGCCTACAGATATGGCGAGTTTAATTCGTGAGCTGACTTGTGCTATAACTGACTCCAACAATCATTGACAAGCCATGCCGACGAGTGAGAAGACGGATGCTCGGAAGTTTATGGACTTTTGCAGAGCTAACCCTCCTATCTTTATGGGGGTTAGAGGTGCGGAGCAGATCCATAGCTGGCTAAGAGAATTAGAGAAAAATTTTGAGGATATTCCCTGTACTAAGGCACAGAAGGTTAAGTTTGCCTCTCGAAGGCTAAAAGATGATTCTCTGGAATGGTGGGACTTAACCATGCCCCTTTTGTAACAGGAGCATGCCCCAATTACTTGGGTGCAATTCAAGGAAGCTCTTCTTGGTAAGTACTTTCCCGAGGAACTAAGGGAGCAGAAGGAAACAAAATTTATGTTGCTAAGGCAGGAGAAGATGACGGTTATGAAATACACTATGAAGTTTGGAAGACTTTGCAGATACTCACAGACTTACCAGTTGAATCCTAATGAGGGATGGACGTGTGGTAAGTATCGCCAAGGAATAAGGGAGGAGTTGTAGGTGTAACACCCTAGCTAACTGCATACCCTCGAGTAGTACCCAATGCTCACTAGGTTGTTAATCAGTCAGTGAGGATACTTGTAGCCCTTTATTACTTTTCGAAAATACGGGTTTATGAAAAATATGGACCATTTTAAAACTTTTCTACCTGTTACTTATGTGCAAAGTATGAGTCGCGCGTGAATTAAGGCATATAATACAAACGATAGAGCATCAGCTTATGAGTGTGAATCCCTGCTACCATATGCATTTATCCCACAAACATAATCCAGTACATGGTCCTTTACAAATAGTTTACATCAACAATAGAGTAATATAATAATTTTCATACATGTGCCATATACATACATCAAAATACATGTCTAAATACATATCAAAATGTCTGGTCTTCCGCTAGCCATCACGGGGTTCTTCACTGCTCCGTGGGCGGCTCCTCATAAGGCTCCTCGTAGCCTTGGTAGTCTTCGCCTGCTCCTGGAAGCATAAGCGAGTGGGGGTGAGAATGTTTGCCCTCAGTGGTTACCTTGGCGTAGGGGTACTTCTTTAACTCACTTATGAACCAGGCTGCTCAGGAGATTTCTATATTTACATGCATACTAACATCCTACTGATTATTATCTTCACCTAAGTTCCTAAACTGCTTTATCTAAGTTATTAGATGATTGGGGATCTAATCTTCCTTATCTAAGTTCTCGTGCTTGCTATCTTACTTTGCGTACATACATAGGTCGTCTCGAGCATTCTCTTACGACTACATAGACTATCCTACGTTATTATATACTTATGCATCACATACTTGTTCATCACATATGCATTCATCATATACTCATTCATTACATACTCTTTTCTCATGTATTTCATGCTTGGGGAAAATGGGGATTCTCTTATGCATACCGGCTCACCCGGGTTAGCGTCCTTTTCTTTTCTTACGCATACCAGCTCACCTAGGTTAGCGTCCTTTTCCTTTTCTTGAGTCCTTCCACCCTTGTAACCGTGGTCGTCCAGTTACAACCTGCTTCTAACTCCCTATTGATGACGACCAGGCAGCGCTCTAACCTGGGTTGTAGCGAGCCACCAATACAACTAGGGTCATTATCGCCCATCAATAGAGATTAACATCCAACTGGGGATGGCGAGGGGTGCTCCTGTCGAGCCAATCCGAGCGTGGACTCATCATCATCATCATTATTATCATCATAGTTAGGTGTGACGTCGCCCTTTCTCATTCATCATTTCTTTTTTTCTTTCTTTCTTTCATACTTTCTTTTTTTTCTTTAGTGCCCTTAACCTCATTAACCAATCCACTCTTTTGGGACTGGTAAGGTAGCACCATTGACTAATCCCCCTTTTAGGACTGGTGAGGGGCTTGTCCGTAGACGTGCCAAGAGAGGGGCTTCCTAGCATATAACTACATGTTCCCTAGTGTTCCATTATAATCTTTAAGCATTAAGTGATTAAACTCTAGTTCTCTAAGGTTGCCCTAACACTTACTGACAACCCGGTCCTCATGATGCATGGTATCATAAACATTATGATCATAATAATTCTACTTGCAATCCTCCACATACATCATACATATCCACATATTTCAGCTAACTTTAATGGTTGTTGGAACTATGTGCCCAAGTCCGTGTTCATAAACGCTTGCTCCCTAGTCTAGGTTAGCTCGGTGACCTAGAGTTTCCTGAGCTATTTGGCACCCTTGGGAACTCCCGGTACACTTCGTAACCCCTATCCCGGTCTCCAAGTCACATACTCCGTCTTTCCAAAAATCGGTTTTCAATCAGACTTTAGGCTGCTCAGCAGACCCTATTGCCGCCCAGCGCCCCTGAAGATGGCCAGGCCGCTTAGCGGACCATTATGTCGCTCAGCGCGCCCTAGGGTTAGGCCGCTCAGCTGACCATTATGCCGCTCAGCGCTCTGGGCGCAACTTGAAGCACCTGCTTGCCTTTCTTGCTTTCATTTCTTCCTCCCACTTCTTGGGGGTCCTCCCACATGTTCCAACAATCATTATGCAACATAATTCATCCTCAAAAACATAGCCAAGTCATCTACATCCTAAGCCTAACATAACTAACAGATCATGCAGTAGTTCACAGAATCACACAGAAACACATACAAGCAAACATAAGCCACCAAGGGGTGAGCAAGCCAAGTTTACCCACCTCTTAGAAGCTTTAGAGAAGGTTGGAGAAGGTGGAAGAGAGGTAGGATCCCTGGGTGTACAGCTTCCTGAACTGGTCTCCTGATTTCAGTAGAGTTCCTGAACTGAACGATTTTTCGATAGAGTTTTGGTATGGTTGTGAATATGTGAAAAATGAATGAAATGAGGGGTTATTTATAGGGGAGGGAGGCCGTGGCTGTTGGGGCCAATTTGGCCAAGAAATTTTGGTCTTTCTAATTTAATTTCTTAATTAATTAATTATTTTGGATAATTATAAGGTCACATCAAGTCAAATCAATGAATAGTGACCCTTATTTTAATATTTTTCTCAAAAACTCTGGTGTCCCCACGTGCTCAATGCAGATGTGGGTCCCAACCAGTCCCGTTTTGCTCATTTTTGGTCGTTCGCAGTGTCGGTGCGTCGCGCACGGTCGTCCGAAAAATATTCCGCTTATACCGTCACGATCCTCTAATTTCCCTCCACCTAGGAATAATGTTCACTCAAGGCATTTGTGAATTTTTCTCCGGAGGAGTATTTTCCACAGATACCTTTTTAATACATCGCTGAGCCCTAGTGACTGCCGACCACCGTTCTGCTTGCAGTTTCGCTACGACCCAATCTCCCTAATGAGATTGTGGGGCCAATCTAAGGTGTTTGGAACTTTTCCCGGTACAGGTGGGATTTCCAGAGACTTGAGACTCTCTGCTCAATTCTACTGGCTAAACGGGACCAAACGGGGCTGTTCAAGTGTCTGCGGAATTGTCCGAAACTGAACTGATTTTCGTTTTTCCGACACTTTTAGGTTTTTCATCCATCTCTAGGGGTCAAGAGGAATCATTTGAGTGTCAGCAGAATTTATCAAAACCAAACAGAATAATTTCTACTGACCTCTGCATGTTAGCCCATACAGAGTGCTCTACGAATAGTTAATTGAGAAAATTTTTGCTAAGAAAGGAGTGGGATGTTACAGCTGAAACACCCTAGCTAGTCGGCCTATGCTTAAGTCATAGACTTTCTGGCTAGGCGGTGCTCTTCTGGTGCTGCGAACCATTATGATTCTATATCCTGGTTTGAAATTAGGGTTTACAACATAACGGGCCAATTTAAAAGTTCTTTTCATTGTACTATGAAAATATCGAGCCATACGCATCATACATCGCATAGGTACAACATCAACGAAAGTAAAGGAAGCATGAGTACATACCTGGCATACGGCGAATACCCGAAGAAAATACATGTACGGCCCACACATAATACACACATAATATACATTTATACAACATGGAACGCCCTTGTCCTGTCACGGACATACAGGTCCTACATCAGTTTATATACAATGATACATATACACAATACTACTGGTAACTAAACCTACGCGCACGGATGAGTACTACTCATTGTGTGTGCGATACAAACCTAGCATCCATCTATCGAGAGCTCTCCAGCAGCTACTCGTCGGAATCCTCCTCTAGCTCGGCGGGATCTACCTCGTCCTCGCTGGAAATGTCAGTCACTGTGGTGAACTCTCGAGTCCCAACTCGATGTGGTCGCACTGGGAGGACACTCTTGCGAGCAGTCGTGCGTATACCTCTCCTTCGGACCGGCGGTGTAGCTGGCTCTAGGTCGGTCTCGGGCTCAAGTGTAACATCCCAGATTTTTCCCTTATGGAAATTCCACTTAAATCCTAATTTCGCCTAATTAAAAGCATATTAGAGAGCGATTATTAGGACTGGAAAAATTATTTAGAAAATTAATTACTTCCAAATGCCAGTCCAATGATGGTTTCTTGATCTCGCGAAGTGCCGCAAGGTTCGTGCTAAATTTTGCCGAAAACAGGAATTTCGGTAAGCACCTAAGGTATTTGTGGAAATTACTCCCGGGTAATTTATTCACGAATACCT